>KI422464.1:0-66484 GCA_000473375.1 Anopheles culicifacies
TACTAGGATTCCATTTCATTTCTTTACCATAGTTTTGTTTTCAAACAACTTTTTAATGGGATTACCAGCTCCAAAAGTTCACTACAGTGACTGATTTCCATTGGTATGCACATGCACATTATCCGTTGTTTTTTACATTTAATTTTCAACTGAACTTCTTTCCTAGTCGAGTTCACACTCCCCAACAAAGGAACAGAACATGTATGTACATCGATTGATCTGCTTATTGCACAATGCATCACACCCACCACAGAATACGGAACAAAATTTTAAGAAAAATTTACGATCCTTAGTCGGCTAATGATAATAATGTTAAAAAGATATTTCACATTTATCCTGGTTGCTGCGCGTAAAAGATTTTCGGCAAACAATAATCCTTCTCCAAAAGCACGAGACATGTCTATGCAGGCGATTGTTCACACGTACAGGCAGACACACTTCAAACTATTTATCACACAACAGACTTCTTCTGCACCTAAAACATACACAATTGTAGCGACTGGACTTTTGAATAACGATAATTTGTCCTATTTATTTGAATAACCTTACACGAACTTCACCATTCTATCATTTGAATTCATTCCTATCCCACAACATCGCATTGGCCTTGTGTTTGTTGTGATCCTGCACCGATCATTGGCCGACTACAGTTTTACTCTTTCTTATAGTTAAATTTCCACAAACATTACTATAATTGATTATAATCTAGAGCCTGTAGGTGTATAGATTAGTCTAGTTACGCACGATGCCTAGAGTATTAAATGTTGATTTAGCCGTGTTTTTTAGTTAGGGATCGTTTTGAGGAGTTACTGATTTTTTGACCTGTGTTTGAGTGAGAGTTCTTTTAGTCAATGATATGGCATTATCCTTAGCTTGTGTGCAGTACTAATTTTCGTTTTTTATATGATTCTTGTTACATTTTATGGATTTGTTCATTTACAAGAAATATGCAATTTATTTTTAATGAAGTGATACTATGTAGGAAGAGTTAGTTAAATGAACGCAGCCTACTTAAAATTAATAATTGAAGAAAAAAAATATAAATACCACCAGATACGATCCAGTCGTCTAGGGACGTGGATATATGCATACTTGAAATACGACTGAGCATCATACCTCATGATAGGACGAAACTAACTCTATTTACTATATCTCAGGCAATGTACACTTTTGCAACAAATCTCCACTGGGTGAGCCGTGTATCATTAAAAATCGTGTTATTTATTACATCCCTGGCGTAATATTTTGGATATTCGATGCTCCCGTTTGATTTTCAGGACCCATAACACCTATACTAAAGATAATGATATCCGCGATATAGAAATTTAATAGTAGAAGACTCTGATGGACATATGATTTCTTTTGACATATGAAAAAATTGAAGAATAAACGGGCGAAGTATTCGTAAACACTTATAATTAAAACCCCTTCTTCATAGAATAAAAAAAAACACGTAAAAATTGTTTTAGTCGAACTTTTGCCTTGGTATTGTGTCTAAAATATATTAAAACGTAAACATAACTTATTGGAAAGGTTTCTAGTAGTAACTTTGATAAGCAGAACGAAAATTTCGAGAGAAAGTGTATATTGAGTGGACGCTCAATGTATAAACTTTCCTTGTTTCCTATCTGTCGTCTGTGCTAGAACCGTTTATCTACCTGTTCTGAGTAAATAGTCTAAAATAATAAATTATGCGTTTACTGTCGTATTTCGTAACACAGAACTCCTGACAGCTTCCCTGTACACGTCCATCGTACTTTAGTACTTTAGTACAAATTTAGCAATTTGTAAATTCTTACACAGCATTTCGAAAAGTGATTGATTGATGCATACGTATCGTGGCGCTCCCTTTCGAAAAATTGGTTTCGATTTTTTTCTGTCAACTCAGTTGACTGGTTCAAAAGTGAAGTGAGGTCTTCATGCTGCGATTTTAACATTCCATTCAATACCACCCCATCGAAAACGAACACGTCATTAGCTATGGTACGAACTAAGTAGACCGAATGTTACACATGTTCGAGCAGCGATGTGTTTGGAACGCCAAGAATGAAAAGTTTGAAAATTATGTTTAAAATCAACCCCTTTGCATGAAAGAAGTCTTTCTCCTATCACCACACACTAACGCACGATGCACTATCATCCAGTCTTAACCTTCTGCCGTAAGAGGATCCCGCGCATGATGGATTCGTACGTGCTTGTTATGGTTTGTCTTGGTGGCGGATGTTTTACCACAGATATTACACGCAAACGGTCGCTCGCCCGTATGGATGCGCTTGTGCTCCGTCAGGTAATACTTCCGGTGGAACTGACGGCCGCACACATCGCACCGGTGGCCCTTGTCAATTTCGTGCTCGCGCGTATGTCTTATCCAGTTGTACTTCCGTATGAATTGACTTCCGCAATGGTTGCACGTGTATGGCCGAATGGACCGGTGCGCATTCACGTGCGTCACAAAGTCCGATTCGCGCACGAACGCACTCGGACAGTACGTGCACTGGAACGGTTTCATTGTCGGGTTCGCATGCGTCCATTTGTGCTGCTTCAGGTTCCAGTTCGTCGTAAACCGCTTGTTGCAGATACCGCACGCATACGCCATCCGTTCCTTGGTGTGCGTTTCCATGTGACGTCGCATGCTAGTCTTCGTGTACGGCTGCTGGCAGATGCTGCACGGTTCGGTTTTGTTCTCCAGCTTCGCATACTTATCCGTGTGCGACAGACGTATGTGACGCGTTAAGCTGTTCCTATGTATGAACTTTTCCCGACAGTATGGGCAAGATTTGGGCTTTTTCTCATGCGTTTCCTTGTGCCATTCCATTTTGGCATGGGTGTGAAACACCTCCCCACACAGCTGACACACGTAATCCTCTTTTGTTACGGTTCGGTTCAGATGGTATCGCTTCCGGTGCTGGGCCAGATTGGAGAATCGCTTGAACGAGCGATTGCACAGCTTGCACTTGATCGGTGCATGGCCTGTATGCACCCGCATATGCTCTATCAGCTTCTGCTTGATCACGAACTGTTTACCACAGCTCCGGCACTGATGTTCCTTAATGCCGAGATGGCGCTTAATATGGAGTGAAAAGTTACGCCATTGCTTAAAGTGACGTCCACAGGCAAAACACTCAACTGGATGCTCGAGCAAATGTTCATTGAACAGGTTGAACCGATCGAACTTTTGGTTGCAGGTGCTGCACACATACGAACGATTGCGTGCTGCTACCGTACATGCGGTCGACAACATACCTTCATCTCGCATCATCGATGGTGCGATACCACCACCACTACTACTACCAACTATCGCACTCCCTTCGGCCATCTGTACCTGTGCCACTAAGAGCTTCTGCTCTTGTTGCATCTCTTCCCCACTCGTACCTGGCACGGCAACATTGCTAGTACTGCTACTGCAGCCCTGCATCAGCATACGGCTACTCCTCAGCGAAGCTTCGCTTTTACGTTCAATTTCCTGCTTCATCCAATCGTAGTTCATTACGACCGGTATCGGTTGCTTCTTGTACACCTGCTGCTGCTGCTGCTGTTGCTGCTGTCCCTCACCGCTTCGATCAACACCGTGCCCGTTCTGTGTGTGGGATGACAACGACAGCAGTTCGTTCGCATGTTCTCGTTGCTGATGCACTCGGCGTTGCTTGATCGTATCGAACACCTTCGGGCAGAGTGTGCAGCGGAAGGTGCGTGTAACCCCACTGCCGGATGGTTTCGGACGGCTGGGCAATACCGGTTGCTCCGAGGACATTAGCGGCAAGGTAGAACACGTAGCTACCGCAACACCGAAGTACGACGTGGTACCGACGGGATCATCATACTTCATTTCACACGATTGTTGCTGCTGCAGTGGCTGCTGCTGGTGATGGTGTTGGGTGACCACCTCGTCATAAGCACCGGGTGGTTCATGCATCCGTGCCACCATCATGTCAGCGAACGGCAATTTGGGAATGGCGTTCTTCAACCGGCGTCCCTCCGCCTGCTCGTCCACATCATCACTATCATTGTCGTCGTCCTGGTGTGGCTCAACTTTGCTCGTTATAATGCTGCTACCGAACTGCATATCTGGCCCATGCTGCTGCAACTGTTGATGTGAATTGGACGAAAATTGGCTGGAAAAGCAAAAAAAAAAGATTATTCTTACTGTCTAAATCGGAAACTCGACGTTTAAGAGTTGAAGTCATAACTGAACAGATTTGGAAACTGATATACCATAATTTTAGAATGAATTTTACAAAAAAAAAATCCTAGTAAAAAAAACATCTTAGCTACCATTGTGAAACGCTTAAGTTAATAAATTACACCCAAATCGAAAAGGCGTACAATTAAACATATACTTACAATGCAACATGTGAATGCATGTATTGGTTGCTGACAGTGTTTCCGTGCGTATTGTTACCACCGCTGTGCTGCTGTTGATGGTAGAAATGATCCGTTACTGCAAACATGCCCTGATTCCGGCTGCTCAAATTCCAGCACTCCTGTGCCGTCGACAAATCGTATGAGCTCGGATATATAGGCATGTTCTCACCGACCGCGTACATCTAGAAGTGAGAGAAACATAAGCTGTTAAAAAGTTCGCAGCGCGATAGAATTTGGGCAGCATTACCCGATGGTTCCAGGAAGTGACATCCATATCGCCGTTGCTTTCCTGTTCAGAAATTTCACCCTTTGCCGGCATCTTTTCGTCAGTGCGTATGTTAAGACTTTCGGTTGATGGTGCCCGTTCCATGCTGGTGGATGTGATCGATGAGCCGGACGGTAGCAGTGATCGTGTTCCACCGCTCCCCTCGCCATTGTCCTTCCCTAGGCCGGCACTGTGACTGCTGCTATGGCTTGTGATGCTCGCTGTATCGGTTGTCATACCGTCAAGGCTGTTTTTCGGTATCGTGCTCAGATCCAGAAATGACGAAGTTGATGTGTCCTCCTCCTGTTCATCTTCCATATACGGTTCTGTTTTAGCTTGCTTCAGTTCAACGATCGATTCCGGCAATAGTTGCACCTGTTCATCGACCATGGTGGTGGTGCTGGCAGTGTTGGATTGACTGTTGAAACTATGATGATCAAAGCAACTTCCCTCCTCCCTCTGCTCATATATGGGACCGACCGCCGCAAACCCAAGCGACGTGGAGGACGACGTGGTTGGAGGTCCTGCCTCGAGGAAATCTTTTCCACACCTTCTTTTCGCTGTGTCCGACTTTTTTCGTTCATCCTTTTCCGCCTTGCGAGGGATCGCGCGGCTAGACATTTGGAATGGTCCCGCATTCGTAACACGAACATTCGGCCGCGGCACACCAACATGAACGATAGCGCGAGAGGAAGGACCAGCCTCAAGCAGATCCTTCTCCTCAGCGGTAAAAATCATTTCGGTATGCAAACGTTTCATCACTAGATTTGCAGGCAATTTCATTGATCCTTCCGATTTGCAGTACGGCTGTGCTAAACCTTCTTCGGGCGGGATGGTATTGTTCTCGATGACCTGCTGCACCAAGCTACTATCCTTCGAATCTCTCTCGAAGACTGTCTCCACTGCATCCTTTAGGAACGTTGGATGTGCATCCTGCTCAGGCGTATCGGTCGGTACAGTGTTGTTCACCCTAGTCAACACCATTAGCAAGCGTTGATGTGAAGGCTGCTCGGACGCTAAAGATATCGGGGATGGATTTTGTTCGTGCTTTACAGCTTCCACTTCGAACACATCATCATCATTCTCATCTTCCTCGCTGTCCTCGTGCACTACACTTACATCCTGATCCATTTCATCAGTTGTTTCCTTCTCATCCTCTTCTGTCTGGATCATCTCCTCATTCTCATTCAACGCGTTTGAATGATCATGCAAATCCTCTCCCTGTATTGCGCCACATACCTTCACATCCTCCACTATCAGTTCCATACTTCCATCCCTGTTGTCCATCGCACGGCTGTTGGCGTGGTCTACGTTCATATTTTCACCACCCGACCGGCTGGTTGAACAGTCGTCCTCGCTTCTGGGCGTTCTTTTGACTTTCTTTGGCAACGGATGGTAGATCGTTTCACCCGTTTCGCTGACGTAGGAAATATTGTACGCACCGACGTCAATCTCGTCGGTAGGGTGCAACGGTTTGTGGCCAGCGTTTGTAGCAGTACCGGTTTCGGGTGTGCCGAATGTGTACGGCGCACGGACACCGCCATGCAGCATTTGGTTCGCTTTGTTTGTTGAGTTCAGTGGCACATCGGGAATTGATGAGTCTACCGGACGAGAATACTCTTGCTTGATGGGAGCCATCAATAGTTGCTGGCTGCTTACGTAACCCTTCGGTGGGGTGGTAGAAGGGTGAGAATACTCCATCGTTTCGCGATCCGCACACTGGTAAGTTTGGCTCGGGACCGTAGGGCTAATGGCTGCAATCCCGCTGTTAGTGTCAGTCTTTTGTATAACGGCCGTAATGCCGTTGAACGACGTGGAAGAAAAAGTTTCCGTGCTCGGTTGTTGCTGTTGTTGTGCAGCGCTCGTGCACACAACTTCCGCCAATGTAGTAAGTGCGGTGGCCAGCGGGATCGTAGTCGATGGTGTGCTTGTCCAGGGCGAGTTTGTACTCGTCATCGGCTCGTTTCCTTGCACACAATCGTCCGGATGCTGATTTGGAAAGTTGCATCCTTCTGCATGGGTACGCTTTGGCTTGATTGCTAATTTTTTTGGTGGCCTAAAGCGTTGCTTCTGCCTAGCCGCATAATCGCTACCGGCCAAGGCAGACGATGCACAAGACATCGGCTTTGCTGGCTCTTCATCGGCAGGAGCGCAATTTGCGTCATTGGCGACGCCCGTATCTTCTGTTGAGCATTCCAGTTTGATACCCTGCCAGGCACGAACAATTTTCGGCGAGGTTGACGGCCCGGCCGGAGATATTGTGACGGTGGTGGGTGTTGCATTACCTGCCACCCTAAATACTAGCCGCTTTATTTGTGTCTTCGAATCCTGCTGTACGGGTGACGGTAGACATGGCAGTGGTTGGGGTGTTTTCCGGATAACGCTAGTGACCATCGCATTACCGCTACTCGTACTGTTGGTGCTGGGCTCAATGCCGGTGGAAATCGTAGCTAATGCTGTCTTATCTTGTGCAACAGGCTGACCGGGATGTAGTTCACATTGTTCGTTACCGCTAGCAAAACGCTTTGCACCCGGTGCCTCTTCCCATTGCTCACGAATTTCATCGTCTGCGTAGTTATCGTCATCCTGCCAAGCATCGCTGTACTCCTCCTCGTGATCGTAATCACCTGCCATCTGTTCCATACCGTTCTGCTCCGCCTGTTCCATTCTGTTATTGACAACAGGCAACTGAACCTGCTGCTGCTGCTCCTGAAGCTGTTCCTCGCTGGAGCATTCAACTTTGGCAGGTGCTATCGCTAGCAAAGAGCGACCGGAACCGCTCGAGGCAAACGCTGATGCACGGCGTTCGGTTGTGGGTGGTATCAGCGTCGTCTTGTCACCGACAATCGACATCTGGCCGGCGTTTAGCTGGAGTATAATTTCCTGAATATCCTTCAGCTTACTCTGCACCTTGACGTTGCTTATTACTTTTACAACGTTCGCCTTCGATGAGTTAGACACGTTTTGTGCGCTCTTTGAAGCCGTTGTTACTGGTGTGCTGACGGTTGATGGTTGTTCGATTGCGGTAGCCGTCGAGCTGGTGCTGCATGTCGTGGTGATAGCCGTCGTCGTAACCATTCTTGTAGCGATGGTTGTTGCTGTTCCGCTGTAACCAGATTTTGGAGCTGACGCAGCTGACGATTGGTTTGCCGACTCATCCCCACTGCGTTCGGGTTGCACTGTTGGATACTGCTTGAACGCGGAATTAGTTGTTTCGGTGTGAATCTTGGGAAGTAGCTGTATCTGCTGGCCGATAACGCTCACACTACCACTGATTGTGCTTTTCGGTAGGTTTAGTTGTACGGTTTGCTGTTGCTGTTGCATTGGTGTTATCTGTGTGTTCGTAGCAACCGTAGAGGATATGGCCCGACTGTACGGTGGCGGTGGTCCAGAATATAGTTCATTGGTGTAACGCGGAAACACGGTGGTAGAGGCAACGGCCGGGCCTACCACACGGGAGCAGCCTGCTTCACCGGTTCCATTCCCACTCGGTTCGAGGTAATCTTCACCCATGGAACCAATTCCGGACAATTCGTTTTGCACCGGTCCAATGGTGGCAGGTGGTGCTGCGGCAGCGACCGTTGATATCGACGACACACCAGCCACCGTCACGACCGGCTGTACTATTTCCCGCTTTATAAGCGTCACATTGTTCAACTGAAAGCTGGGAATACCATGTGCATCGATCGCTTTTACCACCGCAAACTGGGACGGTTGGCTAACTGAAGCTTGTACCGTGTTGCTGGATGACGCTAGTATAGTGTTGTCCATGTACATTGGTTGCGCCTCGTAAATGCCTAGTGCGGTTGTACGCTCATTTGTTCTGATGGTCAGAGTGTTGCTGACGGCGCCGTTATCGATACTAGGCGTGCTGCCCTCCACCGGAAGGATTTCGTCTGAGCCCAGCTCTTCCAGCGAGCCAGGAAAGAAGCCCACAGCATCTTGCTTAACTACTCTGTTCACCAACGCCTTTATCACATTCTCCTTCGGGTGGGTGTCTAAATGCTCGGCCAGGGTCATGCCAGACCGCAGGTACAGCGTACAGACGGGACATTCGATAGCCATATTTTGGAAGTCGAATTGGTTTCCTTCCCGTTGCTGTGCGGCACAGCTCAATTGATTCGTCGCCGGGTGCGGTTATGCAGCTAAAATGAGAAAATAACACACGAAACATTAACTTTGAAACTGAACTGATGATTCATCTCGTTACTATTATGCATTCCGTTGCAGGTAGGGTTACAATGCAAACTTTATACGAATTTAAAACTTAAAAACATTTTCACAAATATTCCTTATAAAACGCATTCATAGCAACAAAATTCGTATGCTAAAATACTGCGTATCTTTTTCAATCGAGATAATAACACTTTCAAGCTTTTCAAAGGTTGAAAACAAAAGAAGTTTTTACAATTTTAACAGTTGCACTGATACAATATTGCAATATGCAAGTTATATCACTTTTATATTAACCTTAACAAACTATTACGACCAATATGAAACAAAAATAACAATTTAAATATTTTTATAAATATACTCGTGATGGATTCTTTTTTGTTTCGGGGCGTTTTCTTCACTAGATCTCTGTACCAATATAGTTGATTACTTTGTTTTGGTGAGCTCGGCCATTGATCGTACTTTTTTGGGTAATGAATGTTTTAAAGTCTAATCTAATGTCTAATCTCTTTGCAGTAATTGTCTGTAGTTTGAGGTGGAGTTTTAGTTAAACAAATCATTACTTATTGTATGAGGGCAGTGGATGTACAATACACAACTCCATCGTACATATACCCTCATCAATCTCCTTTCTCCGGGCATAGGTAGTAGCTCGCTGGAAAACAGCAATGGTTCTGTGGATCAATATTCATCAATAGAATTTAAGCAGTGTGTCGGCACACATACAACTTCGCACTGATCGAACAACTTTACATATATTTAACTCCCATGTTAGCAGAGTAACGAACGGAGTCATTTGGGGGTTGAAAATTGAACAATTGGTATGTTTTTAGTCTCACTGCTGATTTAATTTTCCTTCGACGTTCAACTTACCCATGACCATGTTGTAACGCGCACACACACACAGTTAGAATCGGGACTTGAACTCTCGTTCGAACATTCTTTTGATTAAAGCGAAGATGCGTTTGCGTGGATGCTTCGCCTATGGCCACTTCTGGGACTGCTGGGAATGCTGGGATTGAAAGGGATTTGGGCAAGTTTTTGACAGTTCCCGTGTAGGGAAACGGAGGTTGATACCGGCGGTTGCGTTGTAAGAGATTGATTGCTGTTGAGCTATAATTTTCTTTGCAATGTTCCTGTTTTTTCCTCTACAATCTGGCACCTATCGCAAGCGACCAAGCATGAGTTAATTTCATACATGGAAAGTAACTTTTGTTATCAGAAAACATCGAAAAAAAGAGAGTAGCAGCCATCTTTTAAACGGTGGAAAATGGAAAGAATCCCTTGAACTGGGAAACTTATACGCATTTGAAAACACGATCCTTTTAGTTGTTTGTTTCTCCCGTAATGCAGGATCGAAAGAACCGCACAATTTACTAGCGAATTTAACCAACGATATGGCCTCCGAACGAATCGACAAAAAAGACAATCATGGCCGTATGTATTTAACAATCTCGCTCACATACACATGCATGCATACATACATAACACACACACCTACTCTTATACGCTTTCTCTTTCTTTCGTATGCACCACATATGCATCGTTACCACACAAATAATTTCATACCCTTCTCTTGCAAACACATTACCTAAACTGCATCGAATACCCACTCCCTCGCACTTATGCTCAACTCAAATCGTAAATCTCTATCTCACTCGTACAAACTATGTATACGCCATCAGTTAGCAGGGGCAAAAGCATACCCAAAATCGATTCGACAATCATTCTGACGTAGAATCGACAAAAGGAATTTTTATCTACGCACCCTAAATAGCAAGGCTACACTATTAAAATATTATGTTTCTAAAAAAACAAGATAACGCTATTCACCTGCAGCACCACACCACGGACGAGACTAAAATGTACTGCTAAACTATGCGTTTTCACTGGAAAACTCTCACTGACGGTCTGACCACTGGCTCACTCACTATTGTTCCACACCATGGCAGAAAGGAAGAAACACACATACATTCATATGTATGCTTGCTACAAATACCTTCCGTTTCAGCGTTTATGATGCATGCTCGAAAGGTCCATATCAGGGACTGGCAAAATTGAGCCGAAGAGCATAAATTTTAATTTTATGCTTGTGTTTTGCAAATTTATATTTCATACCGAAAAAGCGTAGCTTAGATGCAATTTAACGTAATTATTGTATCAATGTATAGATTTGACGCGTGTCCACTCAATACATAAAAAAATGGCACACGGTTTTGTACAACTTGCCGATACCTGACTCTATTATGTCACAAATTGTGGCGAAACATAAGGCGAAAAAATGTATATTTTTTGTGATGATGGGGCGAAACACAGCTGTCATAGAGTGTTGAAAATTTTCGACTACGGCCTGATGGCAGGCGTTTCGTGCACAGCAATCATTGTAAAAAAGCAACAATTCGGAACGGTGGACTGTGAAAATCGACACGGCAGTGAGGTCTATTGGAACGTGACTGGCACCAACGTTCACACTGCTTACCACGATATTGTTCGCTGTTTGCTGTATTATTTTCAGCATGGCCAGCGGAAGTGAGAGTTCCGACGAGTTTTACGATGCACTGGACGACAGCACAGTGGCTGCTAGATCGTTAATCGAAGGCGAAGGAGGAAGGGCTACCGGTGGTGGTAGCAGTGTTAGCAAGTATGAAAACAACTTCACCCTTTCGATGAGGGTTTTTTTTCTTATGCTTTTTACTGCTTCGTTCTTAACCTTTGATTGAATCATTCGTGTATCTTTATTGCATCTTTAATGACGCAGAAGACGTTCCGCGAATCGCTCCGAAACTAGTCATTCTGGGGACCATATAACGAGCAGAGATCATCATGCAACACCCTACATGGAAAGTCTGGCATCCGTACAGCCAGACCGGATCGGCCATGTTGAACCAAACGCGGACACCACCATGAAAAGAAGTCCTCTCAAACCGGCAGCAAAAGGGCTATCGGGTAGTGTAGCCTCCTCGGGTTTTGGTGACAAACCTTTCAAGGAACCGAAATCGGTAAGTGAACGCAGTATCGTCCAGGGTACGCGAATGCTTTGTATCATCTCTTTTCCTTTAATTTACGTGGTTTCGTTACGTATATTTGTTTTGTTTTGAGAAGCATGAACATCAGTTTTGCATTATTGTGAAAGTAATCGTCAGTTACTGTGTAGTGATTGGCTACCTCTAACAAATATTTCTAAGGCTCTTCCTTCTTGTGCGTATGCCGTTCACAACAACGGTTGGCTGTTCATAGTGAAAAAGCATTTTACAGTTGAAATTTCAGCTATTCCTCTTAATGGCATCCGAAAAGGTCAAACAACGATGGGATCAACCGGCTTGAATATCGTAATGGAACCAACAATCAACCACTTCCAATCAACAGCAGCAAACAACTGTAAACGTTTTGCAAGATTGTGCCTACAATAACGCTTGTGTATCGTTGTATATTAGCAAATTTAGCCTAATCTGCTCGCCTGCTCTTACTCCATCTTAGTTATGCGTTACCGTTTCTATTTGTTTTTCCGTTTTTCTTTACCGTAGCTTCGTAGTCAGCGATTTCACGAGTTGCGCCAAAGCATGCAAAACGACGAGGACGAGAATCCTGGCAATATTCTGACGCCTGACTCACAGGTACTATAGTCACACTGATTCAGCAGATCATGCAAGACAGCGTGTATGTCATGCAACTCCTTAATTCCTGTAGCAGATAATTGCAACGACCGATTAGCAAAACCATACCAAGCATACGTTCCACGATGCATGCTGTTGTGCAGAGTTATACCATTAATATTTTACACACTTGAAATCTCATTATATTTTGATATACTTTTTTCTGTTCTGAAACATTTTATCTCAGTTTCTTCTATTCTATGGGTAGAGTCATAGCGTGAAGGTGTTGTAAATTCGTTACCACCATTTGTTTATGTTTCTATCTGTTCGTTCTCTTCTACTTCTATTCCATTGGGTTGTATTTAATGAAATTTGATTCGTAGAGCTTAGAACTGTAGCGTATTTATGCGTTAGTTTCGTATACTTTTGCAACTCTTCACATCGGTTCGAACCGTGTACATTTTCCTCATCGGTTGCACGAATGCTGCACTCAACGATACGTCTTTTTTGCCATCCATTTGTTTTGCACATTAAATGACAATTACTCCATGTTATGTTTTTGCAGAATAGTTCCGTAGAGGGTATGTACGTGCAAAGTAGCAGATCTAACTATCCATTTCGTGTGATTGAAAGCGATGTTGCCAGCATCCATAGCATTTCCTCTCTCGGTATTGTCGGACGTATAATGGCCGGTGGTAGCATCGATGCGAGTGGTAAGATGTCCTTCGTTCGCTGGTTATCACATCGTTTCGTAAACCATCTCTTTTTTCCTTCACAGCGCACAGCGCAGGTTCATCCAATATGAAGCAAATGCAAGCGACAGGAAAACAACAACCAAGTAAAAAAGGCAGCAGTGGAACAGGTAAACAGGTGGTTTACCGGGGATATGATTTGTTTCTGAGAAATATTTATAGGCAATAAGCTCACAAACGAAAGTGGAAGTGTGAAAGATTATTGCTCTTGTATTACATTATGTTTCCCACTGAGATTAGTATTTAAAAGATACTCTGATGCATTTATTTTGCTGTGATAAATTGAAATTTATTACATAAAGTACGGTATTAAGTACGGTATGAGATGAATGAAACAGATAAACCTTTAAATCGATGTCATTCTATCTGTGCAAGTATAATTGCATTCCTTTCTTTTAATACCGTCACTATCGTGGTGACTGTTATCAACCCACAATCAACACAATTGTGATCGATGGAGTGTACAGTAGCTCATTAAATTGTTTTTCTTCATCCTATTCTTCATATTCAGTGAGTACAGATGTTACCAACAGCACAAAGCACCCAGCTAATTCGAAAAGTACCGATGCAGCGATATTTGCGGTTCCTACCACTACCACCACGACCACCACTTCTGTACCAGAGCGTCCAGTGGCACCGCCGCGTCGGAAGAAAAAGACACGTAAGCTTTCGAGCAGCTCGTCCGAGCAGTACAATATGAATGAAGGCCTTAAGCTACCACCAGCAGACAGCTCGTCGAGTGAGTTGCTCATGGTGAAGCTACCAACATCGGCTGGCGCTTTAGGTAACCGAGGTGTTGGGAATGAACCGGCCAACATCATCACTACCAAACACAGCAGCAGCACCGGAAGCAATGGGGTGAGCAGTGCGAGCGGTTCTGATGTTACTACCACCGGTGGTGACAGTAACAGTGGCCAAACGCTCCCTTCGCCTGCCACGCTCGAATCAATCACGAGGGAAATAGAGAATTCGTTCGAAGAGGCAGCGAGTGCGGTTGTGGCAGCCGGGAATGGTGGTGTTGGTGGTTCCACCGCCGGGCTGTCATCGCTCACGAATGGTGGGAGCGGTAGTGGTAGCGTTGGTGGTGGTGAAGGCTCGTTAAAGCGCATAGCGCACCAATCGTCCACAGCAATGGCGCTTGGTGGAAGTCAGTCCAAGTGTAGCCATATCAGCCCGACGGGCAGCATCAAGAGCATTTCCGGTCCATCGTCTCACGTCAGCTGGACGGATAACGTACAGGGGCTGAACATTTACAAGGCAACCAAGGGCCAGTATGTGGTGAAGCCAACGGACGGTGCATTCAACAAGGCGGAAGGACCGTCCCGGGATGAGATCGCACGGGTCGAACGAATCCGGCGCGAATTCTTTCGGAATGTGGGCAGTGTAGGAGCTGGCGGTAGCAGCACGGGAAGTGTCGGTGGTGTTCCCGGGCTCGGTGTCGGTGGTATGAGCAACCATCGCAAGAACTACTCCTTCACTGGCACGAACAGTCTTGAGGGTGGCATGCGCCATGGTAGTCAAACCGGCAAGCAATTGCATTTGCGCGAGCGGCGTAAATCCGCCGGCGACGAGGAACAGTTCAAACAGATGAACATGTATGTGCGCACGCGTACTAACTCCGGCAAGCAACTGACAGATATGGAGATACTCGAGCAAGTACCGGTGAAGAATCTCGATACGGGTGAGAACTTCCCGCTGTCTGCAGTAGAGGAAAAGTTACCACACTGCATCAATCCTTTATCGCTACATATTATGCGCCTGACCAGCCACATCCCGGAAACGGATGAAGAATCTGTGGGACCGCAACCGGACTCGGACTCAATACAACCCGGCTACGAGGAGGAGCTAGAATCAGAGGGACTCGAGGGTGGCCGGTTGAAGCGACGAACCGCCCGGCTGAAACGATTCATCCGCACGACGGCGAAGAAAACAGTCAACAAAGCGAAATCCATCGCGTCAGAAGTGTCGCACGCTCGGCACAAGGAAGACGTAGCTGACATCCAGGACGTGGGTAATCCGGAGCAGAACATAAAAATTAAAGCTTCCAGTACCAACAAGGGACCGTACGATTTTGCCAAGCTGCAGCACGTGCAGGATTTGTCCGGCGAGCATACGGTCGCAGTTTGGTGCATGAAGTTTAGTAGCTGTGGCCGTCTGTTGGCAACCGCTGGCCAGGATCGTGTTCTCTGCATCTGGGTGCTGAAAGATGCCTATCCATTCTTCCAAACGATGCGCACGAAGTACAATGCGTATCAAAAATCGTCCCCCTCGCCGTCAGAAGAGGCACTGAATACTACGTTCGTCACGGTCTGCAAGGACGAGTCGTTCGCGGCTGAACCATCGGACGATCCCTCACCGGGACCGTTTATGTCGCGCTCTTTCTGCACCTACACCGGCCACACCTCCGACCTGCTTGATGTGTCCTGGTCGAAGAATTATTTCATCCTATCCAGTTCGATGGACAAAACGGTCCGACTTTGGCATATCTCGCGACGCGAATGTCTCTGCTGCTTCCAGCACATTGACTTCGTTACGGCAATCGCGTTCCATCCGCGGGATGATCGATACTTTCTCAGTGGCAGCCTGGATGGTAAGCTGCGGCTGTGGAACATCCCGGAAAAAAAGGTAGCCCTGTGGAACGAAGTGGACGGACAGACGAAACTCATCACCGCGGCCAACTTTTGTGCAAATGGGAAATTTGCGGTTGTCGGTACGTACGATGGACGATGCATCTTTTACAACACGGATCAGCTGAAATATCACACACAGATCCACGTACGGTCCACCCGTGGTCGGAATGCAATTGGACGCAAAATCAGTGGCATTGAACCAATGCCAGGTAAGGCTCCTGCTAGGCGTACATCGAATATCGAGCAGCATTTTTATACCTCAATAACTTAACTTTCCAGGCGAGGACAAAATTCTGGTCACTTCGAACGATAGTCGCATACGCTTGTACGATTTGCGGGATTTAAATCTTAGCTGCAAGTACAAGGGTTACCTAAACTCGTCGTCACAAATCAAGGCATCGTTCAGCCATGACGGGAAGTACATCATATCTGGTTCGGAAAACCAGTGTATCTACATCTGGAAGACGCACCACGAATACACCAAGCTCAGCTCGGTAGGTAGCACAGCTCCGGACAATTTCTTCTTCTTTATTGGCCTGCTCTGGACAACACAAGCGATTAAATAGCAGCAATGTAGCTCCCATATTCAATCTTTTGTCTCAGGCAGCTTACCTGGCTTGATGTTCTTTTATTATTAAACATACAGCTGCCTTTTTTTCAAATTTAACCAGATGTGATGATTCCTATTATTCACCTATTATTCACCTTCTATTGCAGGTTCGGCGTGATCGGAGCGATTTCTGGGAAGGTATTAAGGCGCACAACGCAACCGTAACGTGTGCAATATTCGCACCCAAACCGGAAGCAATTATTATGCCCGATTTGGACGAATTTAATCGCAGCGATGTAAGTCGGACGCATTGTGCCTAGAGCGTTCGATTGTGAATGTCCTAAATAACTCCGTATGCTTTTTTACACAGATCACCCTCAACCAGTCTCTCGTGGAACAGAGCAACAAAGCGTCCGGCGGGTACGTGATGGTGAGCGCAGACTTTAGCGGTTGTATTAAGGTGTTCATCAACAAAACGAAACCGAAGCACAGCAGCCTCCCGTACACGGCAATAGCAGATTAAAGGATATGGAACGCATTCATAGTGCCGATTAGCCGACGTGTTAGAATTACGTTATGTTTATTCTCTTAGTTTTATCATTTAACGTACCGGTTGTGTATGAATATTTGGATGGCATTAGAGTGAAGAGTAGATAAAGGATAAAGGAAAACGGACAATAGCAGTAGTTTGGTGCAGACAGGAAAGCTAGACGCGTTGTTGGGTTGTAAAAGGTGTTCCAGTGTTACAAACAAAAGGAGAAGGAAAATCTAAACCACCAACCGAAGATGTTTGACCGAAAATTACTATGGTTGAAAAGCAGCAAGTGACGGCTGGGCTATTGATGCGAACGGTTTCTTCTTTTGTCGGCCATGAAGTCTCGGTCTTCATTTTTTTGGTTTGGTTTTGGAAACATTTGTAAACAAACATTTTTTTGTAGAACAAAATTAAGTTTACTTTGCAAAAACACAAATACACCGAGCTAGGGGAGAGAGAGATTTATAGAGAGAAAGAGAGAGAGAGAGAGAGAGAGAGAGAGAGAGAGAGAGAGAAAGAAAATATAACAAGCAAGTTAACTTATTATTCTTTAAATTTTTTGCTTGCAAATCTTTTATCATTCGTCGCGTTGGTGGTCTTTTTTTTGCTGCAAAATTGTTGGCAATGGCGCCTACAGAATAACACCAAATATTTGATATAGGATTAATATGTGTAGCTTTTAGCAAAGCAACAGTATGAATGCAAAGGAAATCTTACACCGGACAACACATGCCGGTATGTGTGGTGCATCCGTGAGGGAATAGGTGGAAAAGAAGGAGAGAATGAGGGGGAGTGGTAAATGGAGTTATATTGGAGAAAAAGATAACATACGTGATTTAGCGTTACACAAAGATGTTAGTGTGATTTAGAGATTTTTGTTATCTTTATCTTACAAACAAAACAAAAAACATACACACCGATTGAATACACCCACATAAACAACACACTCTCGAATGTTTACGTTTGCACAAAGAATGTAAAGAGCTTTCTATAGAAGCAAAAAATTATTTTAGTAATTATAGGAGGCGTTAAAGGACGATTATACGATTATTTCATTTGTTTTGCTTATTGGTGTCATTTTTGCTGCTTTTCTATTTTTCTTTAAAATTTTCAAATGCAACTCCCGCAGTGCATTATTTAATACCATACGAAGGAGTTGAAATTGTGCCTGAGACTGAGTGAAGGAGGTAGACGGCGATCCTTCAACTGTGGTTGCGTGGTTTCGGGCACTCCTGCAGCAAAGCTACTGAAGACCGCCAAGCGGTTTGTAGTGCCTGATTAAGTAGTACGTATTCAAAGCCACCATTTCACCTATTGCCGACGTATGGAGCAGTATTGTGGTAAGGGCCCAAACATGCCGATACCCGAAATAATGAAAAGAAACAAGAACAAGAAGGGTAGCTAACAAGAAACAGCTAATATCGGACAGGTTTAGTGTATTCTGTGAAGAAGGGTTGAACGTATAGCAAGAACAAAAAATACATTAATACCTTGAATAAATAGACGTATAGTATTTCGGGGGGAGGGCAATAATTTATGTTCTATATAGTTTATCGAAAAACAAATAGCAAACTTACTAGTCTCGTGTATCGATTGTGACGTTTATTTCGTTTCGTTTTATGCTCTAATTCCACGATGCAAACACTGCGATGTTGCTTATGTTAGATACCATGTACGTATAAAGCGAAAGTACCTAGTGCTTCTTCACCGGCGTTGTGTTGCAAATACATTCTTTACCGTGCAAGAGTCTTGTGCAATTTGCACAAACGCACCAGGCAATAGGGATATATATGTATGTATATGTGTATATTTAGATGTTTGTTTCTTTTAACATCTATATCCCTGGATGTACACCGACTGCGGGATATAATTAGGGATTGAAAAGGAATAAATCTTCAGAGAAATAGAGAAAGATCGAGAAGAAAAATTTAACACTCCGCGCAACAAAAACAACAGTTTGTTTTGGGCTTCGTTCTATAAAATTGCAACAGAAAAAGAGGCCCAGTTTTGAGAAAGTAAGTTAAGCAACAGCACGGGAACGCGATACATGCATAAAAGGGAAGTTTGTAAATTAACGGAAACGAACACGCATAATTAACTATAAAACTTTGTTGGTTTAGATGTAGCTAATATAGAAATATAAATATAATAATTCGTTTTTTTTTTTAAACGTCTACGTGTACGAATGCAGTATACTGCTATGGTGAAGGGTGAAGGCTTTCACAGATTAAACAAAAAAACCGTATAAAGCAGATTAGCGCACCAACAGCTCATTAACCGTACGGACTGTTATGTCCCGTGCCTGGATCTTGTTGCGACAGCCCGGATCAATGCAAGTCAGCTGTACCGTGCGTATCGGTTGAAACTGTAAAAAGCCGTTGCGCGAAAACTGACACTGCTTGAGCGTACTGTTTTCCGGTGTTAGCTGCAGGTATACGAACAGCGCGGGCACACTAACCGACACTTCCAGACTGACGCTTGTTAGATTGTTCCGTTCGCTGCAAACTGCAGACACGACATTGATCGCAACCGTCGGTTGTACTCGCTGTTCCGTGCGTATATGCTTGAGCTTGTCGAGCAGGGCAAAGTTTTCCGCGATCGGCTGTGGTTGGTGAGTGCGCTGCTTCGTGTCGTTGCGGTACGCATACAGCAGCACCAAGTGATCGGCAGGATGTAGACCACGCTTGGCGAGATGTCCGTACACATCCCAGCGAGCGACAAGTCCGATTGAATTTGCTGGAACTCGCACACTTTCATAATGGCGATCGACCGGTCGGAAACTACCGTAGCGATGGATACGCATCTCGACATCCCACAGCTCATCGGCGGGTGTGAGTGTGTCCCGAACTGCTACCACCTCCAACAGGCGCCGTTCGTTCACGAACGCGATTAGATGCTCCGGTGCGAAGATATCGCGGAGCCAAACGTGAAGAAGCTTGAAAGTGCCACCGTATTCGATCGACGACCAAGAAGGAGCAATCCAGACGTCATTCAGCTGCCAGTAGAGTGCACCCATTGTGCCGTGCTCGAGTCGACGCGCCCGGTACACCTCCGTTTCCGTCTTGACGATCATCGCCTGGGATAGTTGACTGAGATAGATCAGTTCTGGCCAGTAGTCACTCTGAGACGTATCGGTGGGAAGTGGTAGGTTGTAACGAATCATCTCAAAAATTGGTTCGTTACCAAGCGGATTATGCTGACGATGGTTGATCAGCTGAGACAATTCAGCATGGCCGTAACTGCGTGCCTCTGGCCAGCTGGTGAATGCGGGAAATGATTGAAAGCCATACTCCGACACGAATCGTCCCCCACGATACTGTGCTGCATTCCAGCCATCCAGGAAGTAGTTGTAGTAATGCACTGTAAACCAGGGTGTGTTAAACTATAAGCTGATATTTTATCACCCTTGGAGATCCTTGGATTATTGAGTTCTGGTTCGTATCGTCATATCATATTCAGTTCTATATGTGAATTATGGGATTTTTACCGCCCAATAGCCGATCAAGAATTCTTGTTTTCATCTACCGTTATATTCTATTCTAATAGAAATACCCTAAAAACATAACCAGAACCATCGTAACCCATTTTAGCGGATTCAATACTTACCATCTCCATATAATGGATCCTGTGGGTTGGTGGCAATGTACAGCTCCTTAATTGACTGATCACCGTTGGACGGTGATGATAAGAGAACCGTGCGCCATCGATCGTTCTGCTCCACTGTCGGCAATACCGTGCGCACATACAGATCAACGTACTGGGCGTAATAGGCGGTGTAGTTCGGTTCCGTTTTGTACCAGTTTTGTCTCAACGCGACCTCATTCTCGTTGTTGGTCGCCCACACGGCAATACTCGGATGGTGTTGAATGCGGCGCACGTTTTGTCGCACCTCCTCCTTTATCGAGCGCAAAAAGTCTGCATCCGTAGGGTACATTGAGCAGGCAAACATGAGATCGTGCCAGATGAGTATACCTAGTTCGTCGGCCATTCGGTAGAAGTGATCACTCTCATACAGTCCACCTCCCCACACTCGCAGCATGTTCATGTGTGCGTCCCGGGCAGCATATAGCAGAAACTTCACTAAACAACCGTAATAGGATTACTATACAGCTGTTTACTACTCCCATTGCTGGTAATGCTCCGCCTCAACTTACCGTAGTTTACGTCGTATGACCGTTCCGGCAGTATTGAAGATGGGATCCAGTTCGAACCCTTGGCAAAGATTGGTACATCGTTAACCTTGAAGTAGAACATCAATCCATCGGGTTTAGGGTCCTGCATTAGCTGCACCGTCCGGAAGCCGATACGGATCACCTTTTCGGAAATCATTGTATCCGGGTTCGGAAGTTTTACACCATTAACGGCTTCATCCTCCCAGCGTACGTACAGGCTATAGAGTGCCTGTTTGCCGAAACCGTTTGGCCACCATCGGTCTACCAAATCCTTGCGCACTGTTAGTCGATGCTCCACCAATAGTTCTCCGTTAATATCGGTTTGATTCACTACCGATAGTGTTTGTTCGCTTTCATCAGCTAACGGTACTCCACTAAGAAGAGAAAGAAAGAGGGAGCAAAAGAGATTGCGTGTGTATAAGTATTACACAGAACCGCCCATATGTCCACCTGTAAAACTTTGGCAACGATACTCCGGTACATGATCTTGAACGTTAACAGACCGTTGAGATGTGTACTGCTGAGTCCAGTCTCGAGATGTACACCCACCATTATCGTCCATTGTTCAACGGACTCCAACATCTGTTCGCCAATCACTACCGTCAGATCACGGATCAGTGCCGAGCTGTAATACTCCAGTCGGACCGGCTTCCAGATACCCATCGAAGGTGCCGCCAAACCCCAGTCCCAAGCGAAGCTGGCTTGCATCTTACGAATAAGATTCACGTGACATTGGCCATGGTACACGTTCGGTGGGCAGGTCGGTACTATCGGCAGTGAGCGATCTTTGGCACGTGCTAGTGCCTCAACTACCGGTGACCGGAACTCGAGCTTCAGCTCCTGCGTTTCTCCATCACACTAAGGTCGAGGGATAAGTGTACAGAAGAAGAGTGGAAAGTTAGCATTCCTACTGATATGAGCCTAGTTTTATTGGCGAAACATACCAGGTCCTTTACGTCATATCGGTACCGGACGAACATGTTCTCTGTAGTGCCGAGATGTCGTTCGCCAAGGTATACGCTTGCAAATGTATCCACACCGTGAAACGTTAGCAAAACGTACCGGTATCCTTCGGCCAGACCTGAGGTACGAGTAAGTCATGGTGTTAAGTGTATGAATCGTTGGATAATGTAGGACATGAAACCACACTCACACGATAGGTTGGTCCGGTAGATCCAATCCGTCTCGCCAACCCAGGTCGTGTTGACATCGTTGTACTCCTCCAGCAGTGAACCGATCACCATGCTCTGTTCCAGTGCCGTATACACACCCGAGGGTAACGTTTGATTCGGTATCACGTACACTATGGAGAGATTTTGCACCAAATCTTCAGCACTTTGCCCAATCTGTTCTTCTGCCGATGTGTCGTACTTACCACCTTTTGTGTCCTGAATCTGCCAAAGCAGCTCGAGATCCAGCTCGGCGGAACGTTTCGAAGTGACGTGTTGATTGAGCATGATCGTCACCAGCAACAGGATGACGAACAGGAAGAATTTGAGTGCGTCCAGCATGATGCAGTTTAGCAAACAGGTTTCGTTTGCGTTGAGTGTCGCTTTCTCTTGAACTATACTGCCGAAACCGGAACAAAAGATTTTTGTGCGGGGTTAAAGAAGGTCATCAAGCAACACTGTACTGTGATGCGGCTACGTATAAGTACCACAGCAAACTACGTAAGATTCTATGCAAGGGTGACCTTCCATTCAGTACATTACTTTACTGTTGGGTTCGCTTATCATCAACACTTTCAGGGCCACTCGGTAGCACGTTCGGTTTGCCACTCGAACGCGATTACCGGCTGATAGCAAGAAGAACTGGTGCGACAGTGCAAGAGGATCACTGTGTTTTATTATCTGCTCCCAGAAGGGTGCTCACCGTTGTTCTATCTGTACACTCACTCTCGTTCTTTATTTCCCTCTCAAACGCACTGTGCGGTAGCACGCAACACAGTGTAACTATCTCGATTAAGGGCAATCAAAGTGCTTGCCGTACTTAATCACACTTTCACCTCGAAAAGATCCACCCGTGCGATGTTCGGATATCCTGAAGTAAACAAATAACGAGAGATGATCTCCAACAATTCCAGTAGCGCATGTACGCTCCGAGCTCAGCAAAACTGAACCACTAACGCGCTCGAGCAGCCGTCAACTGGCGACCATAAGGTCAGCTTATACCTTCGGTAGGTGGATGATGATTCGCGCATACGTTGCACATTTACCGGTCCGTCGCCTTGTCTGTAATACGTTACCGTCCGGAGTACACCTCAACCGGCCTTCCGCGTCTAATCGTGATCCTGGGATTTAACCTTCCTAAAGCAACAGTGACTGTATTTGTTGTAGGTGTAACTTTAGAGATTACTCAAACTCTTAAAAAAATTAAACATAGCAAAATAAAGTTTTAATAACAAAATTACTTCCAACTTTATTTAGTGCTTGAAAATTGGGAAATATTGTTGGTACTAAAAAATAAGTTTTTTCTTGTGAAGAAATACTTCTTGAAACTAAAGTTTACAAGCTTATAATAATTGTGCTTACTGTTTGTGGAAATCCCAACCACTTGAATTGGCCAAGGGATTAAGCTTAACAGCGTCGGAACGTTCGGTTCCACTTTTCAACCGCACGGTCAGATTAATTGCGGAACCTATGCGTCCCGTGTCCTGAAATCCAGTACGATTTTAAGGCAACGAGCCGCAAAGGCAAAACATTTCTCCATCCACCGAAGCCCGAACTCAGAACAGCCACACAGACCGGCATTTGAACGGATTCCTGCGCGTGTGTATGGGTGCCTTCCTGGGCATTGTCGTGTTTGAGTAAGTGCATGGATAGCATTCGACACCCACAACTCTGTGCGTGATGTTTGTTATTCTCCCTGCCGGTGTAGCAATCGATAAGACGCAGGAATCATACCGTAAAGGAACGGAAAACTAATTATCGCCGCTCGCTATTTCCCAGAGGTGTAGCAAGATCCCCGATTTACTTCCACGTTTGTAGTGTTCAATAAGCCGAAGGTAAATATACCGTTAAATGTTTCATTATCCGCACTAAAACCGGCACCGTCAACCCGTAGAGTAAATGCACATTGGATGGAGAGTTAAAGTAGAGTGAGACTGGTAACAGGGCTTAATCAAATAAATAAACAATGAATTGCCATTGCAAATGACCATGATGGCTAATGATAGAAAAGAAAAAAACCAAAACACCAGGAAATCAATGCCCATTGAGTAGATAATCTATCTTTTCTAGCATGGTCTACGGCAATGTCGTGCTACTGAGATATTCTTGAAACGCTTACTACATTGCAAAGCCCACCTAAGCTCCTTTGAATAATATGGTAGTGTATCAAACTTCAACAGTCTAGACAGGCTTCTTTAAAGTGTGTTCTTAAGCGGGAATCTACCTTCTTCCAGCCAGTTAGCTCTTCCAGGAATTGCCCTTACGTTTAACCCAACATTTTAAGGATGACTGAGGAAATAATAATCCCTCCAGGGAAGTTTACGCTAGAAGTAAGAGATATTAGTCCTATATACTGTGCTTATATTCAAGCACACTTAGAACTCAGGGCTGAGCTCTCAATTTGAAGAAGTAAGCGAAATAAGCATAGAGTTGCCTGTTTTTCAAATTCCATCATCATCCATGATGATCATCTTCAAGGATACACAGAAAAGAGATTTATAAGTGAAAAGGAAAGTAACATATTTCTTTTTCTAAACATTACACAATTCTAGCTAACAGCTATACCACACGAAAAAAATGCCCTCAAGATGCCCTCCATATCCTCCCCCCTCCTAGTTCCTACAATTTCCATTCAAACGAAAATCCGTTTAGAACTCGGCCCTCCAGTTTGCCAAACATTCGGCGATAAGTAATTTAAGCATTACATAGTTCTTTTCTCTCGACGTACGTATAGCGTGTGTAACTACAAACCCCAAAAGTTTTCATTTGGTAGTACCATTACATCGTCACCGTTACGTGTCTACTCTCGCACATCAGGACGGATCAAGTTTTGGGTGTGTATGTGTATTATAGTAGACTATTACATACCGTACAGCAGGTTATGGTTCCGGCTCCAATTATCTGCGGCATTGATTTACGGGTTGGAGGCCAATTTTCCAGGTGTTTCCAGGAACACTTGCACGTTGTCAGACATTGGCCGGTGTTGGTTTCGTCATTTCAGCACAATTTGTTACAGGTTAACTACATGGCAGCTGAATCGATGTCGAGGTAAGTCAATAAACCTCTTTGGTATGGTTTGTCGCTCTGATCGGTTTATAGAACAAGCGAAGCGTCTTATACAACATGTTCATTAGGGGTTTCTATCTAAGAATAGATTGACATGTTGCGAAAAGTTCTTGTTACCTAGAACGGTTTATCAGATGTCACATCTCTTCTGATAACTTCCAGTCATTTAAGACAATCAGATTTAGAGAGAGTCCTTGATGTGAGATGTAGAAAAGTACTGGAATAATGACATCTGCATCAATAATCTGCAGTGATGCACAGTAAATATAAAACAAACTGTGTCTTAATTTCGGATTATCGCATAATATCAACGTTAGATCCGGCACAACATGTTTACCTTGTTTAACTTTTAATGTCTATCTTCTAGATTTCGTTTTGCAGTATAAAAGCTATAACACTGTGTACATGGATTTAAGAACGAGACCTAAAACAAACCTAAATGGTGTTGAATGTTTCACTCAATCCTTTCATTCACTGCTTCTAATCCCAACTGTTTATAGCCTCACGTGTATATACTTGACATCTAGGTCATCTGGTGTCGTACTAAGATAATTGAGCAATCCTGTTCAGCCACCAACTTTGGCATTCTTTTGTGCGTGCTCTTGTTGTTTTGTTTTCCATTCTTAAACAGATCGTCTTCTTTTGCATGTACAGTTGTGTTTTCGTTGCATCTTAACCTAATAACCTTCTAAGACACTAAAAATGTACAATTAAACACTATCCTGCTACGAACCCACGAACTGTTTACGGTATGCCCCTCCCAACACGTCCACTTTGTTAGTAATTAATTTTCGCTCCGTTTGGTTTATATGCTTACTGCGTTCATATCACGATGCTGCTTTTCCTCTCATGAGTGTGTGTCTGTACACCCGTCCTCTATGTCTCTCTGGTGGTTGGTTCCTCTCGATGGTATACAGATGGTTTTGCATGCATAGCCTTTCGCAGAAAGGCAACGATCTGTCCTCTTTTTTTTACTTATTGTCCTCTGCTCAGTCTCTGCTGATGTGCGTTGAATTGTTTTAGCATACAAAACCCTGTCCGTAGAACCTGTGCGTAGTACATGCCTTTCGTTCGCCAGCCTACACCAAACTCATTACCAATCTTCGCGTCACTATTAACTACGCATCCAACATCCCAGCCGCAAATAAAGACAAATAATTGTGTGAGCTGCTTGATGCAGCATAAGACGTCATTCACATCCTTCCCGTAATTTGTTTCACACCTCATTGCATCCTTCCTGTTTTCCCCTTGCAGCGGTGCTTCGGTGCGATGGAACGGCTACACGAAGCCCCGATGAGGTGATGCTACCCGTTCGGGTTTAGGAAATAGAGTATCATTAGAGATGGTTACAACTTTTGGAAGTGTTGCACAAAGATGTGATGCGACTACCACAGAGAAGAGGCCAGATAGGTTCGTTTAGCTCAGCGAAACTAGATGCGATCACTCTAGAGCAACCTCTAGAGCAGCCTAGTTCGATTAGACATATCGGTTCTGCGTCTTCTCCATGTTGAATGCTGGACGGGTGTCTACTCCTTCAGATATCGCTGCTCACCATCATCTCCTGAACTGCCATTCCAGACCGGTACTGTTTGTGTGCGCCTTCACTACACTCTCGCAGTCCGCGAAGCGCATCAAGACACGGATATTGTGCAGCCGCTCCACTACGCGTATTGTACGCCGGCAGAGCATCCATGTGTCATCCGGAACTCTACATACTTCATGCCTGCATCGGCAACACGGCAATGGCGGCAGGTTTTCGGTGCAATGTGGTGGAATGGGAAGAGGACAGAGAGAGAGAGAGAGAAAGAAAGAGAGAAAGAGAGTGCGTGTGTGTATGTGTGTGGGGGTGGAAGGTTCCGGAGGTAATAGCGGCGGAAAGAAATGGTAAAGGAAATAACAAAACGGATGCGTTGTAGTGACAAACGAATTATTCACAAATTATATTTTTGCATAGCTCCACAAGGAACAGGTAAAGTAATAAATGGAAAGTGGGTGGAGGTTTTTGAAAATTGGTTCGGGGTTATAGTGGTTTTGTTCTGCAAAGCTCACTCATATCATTCCCATTTCCGCTGTTCCCGTTTAATCTCCGTTAGGAGGCTTACATGCGCAATTTGTATGGTTAGTAAAATCACAATATAACTAATGTAGAAATGGTTTGGGTTTACTGTTTTTTTGCATATCAAATTTGTCGCTGAAAAAGAGGTTAATCTAAAATGCTTATAAATGTGATACAATGACTTTTATCTCCAAATGGATCATGGTTGCAACGATCGCTTGCGGCAACAATAGAAACAGATAAAAAGAATAAAACTGCTCACATCTAAAGGCAAAGAAATGAAGATAAAAATAAAATTGACAGAAACCTTAACCAATATGTACTGACTGACCAAGAGATGAAGGTAATTTTCTAACGATGTCTAATCCATTGCCCTGCTATATTTAAAAGTATGCGCTACTAAAAATCCTTTGAGAAAACAAAAACAAAAATATCATGAGCGAAAAAGAGATGGCGATGCAAAATTTTCTCTATTTCTCAAACATCAACCAGATGAAAGATTTCAACGAATGGAAAGTGACGAAGGTTTCGGGATCCGAAATAAAAATCGTGAAAATGATATCTTGAAAGTTAATTTAATATTGAAAAGTGCTTCTAGTACTGCTCTTTGCACATCTGTAAGCGCATTCAGACGGAATTTTACTCGACCAAAACCAAACCAAAATCAGTGCAAGTAAAACAGCAGCATAATGAAAGCTAGCACAAAACAATGTGGATTTTTTTTACAGAGAGACAAAATCCTTCTTCTTCTGTAAATGTATACAAAAAAAAAATAACGAAGAACAGCGGAAAGCAATATATTATATAATGCAATCTTTGAAACGTAATGCTTTCCTTTCCCAAGTGTACAGTTTAGGGGTTTGATGGGCAGGATTAGGGGGTACTTGGTTTATGCATTTTATTTGCGTGTAATGGGGAAATTTGGATAGCCATTCCGGTTGGTAATTCTACAGATCTTTACACAGCAGCGCATCCGACAAATGAAACCGACCGATTCAGCCATGGTCTGGTGCTGAATCCGCGTGCATGCTTGTGTGACTGTTTTTTTTCTAGGGCTCATCGGTAACGGTCATTGCGTAACACTTTGCTCTATCATTAACGCAACCATTTTCGATGAGGAAGTTAGCAAAAGCAAGACCTGTTGAAAATGTAGGATGATGGAAGGAGATTGTTCTGATTTGTTTCAAACACGAAAGTATTTACCGTTCTACGAGATCTATTGGTCATATGCGCACAAGTGTATAGTACTTTACGGAGGAAAAAATACTTAATACTCAGGATGGATTAATGTTAGTATCGGAACCAGTGGCGGATCAAGCTCTTTGAAGGCTCCTGGCGGAATGCCAAAGGTGGGGGGGCTCCCCGCTGAAAGGCGAGGTCCCTTGCGGTCGCCACCTCCGCCCATAGGTTAATCCGCCACTGATCGGAACGATGGGTTCGTAATACTTTGGGTGTTAAGGAATGCATTAATCCATCACATTGTTAGGATTTTCAAGCGGACTGTTAACGAAATGTTTTTTTTTCCAAATTCCTAATAAATACGTTTAAAAGATTAATAAACGGCAAGTCAAGCTGGCAAACCATAATGTATGAGATGAAGACAAAACAGCAAACAAGCCAAACTGAGCATTTACCACCAATGAAAGGTTATTGGAATGGGATGAGCTTGATGGTAAATGAAGTTAATTTGCCTTGCTAACAATCAACACTCTTTGTCATGGGTTATTATGATTGGTTGGGTGTTGAGAACACATTTAAAGCAAAACACACCGTAACGCTTGAAAAACGTGCAGCCGGAGCAGGAAACAATGGGTGGAATCGTGAAGCAAGTGACTTACCGCTGTTGTGCCAGTAACACAAGGCCGCCAGCACGATTAAATGCCATAAGTTGTGCGAATGCCCAATGCAGTCAAACCAACCGATGCACCAGCGTTCCGGAATTTTGGCAACGTAGATTAGAAAAGCGAATCCAGATAGTGCGTACATTACGGCAACGCGCGGTATAAAGATCTAAAATTAAGAGCGAAAGAAATATGAACATTTGAGCAAAATTAGCAACGGATTGCATAGTGTTAGGCGCAAAGTATGGAGTATGTGTTATTATTCCTATAAAATTGTGCCCAATTGTGACACCCGATGTAAAATAACAGTAGCATGACATTGATCGTTGCCCGCACGAACTTGTCTGTCTGCTGGCTACTAGCTCAAGGATGGAAAAACTCGCAAAGCAGTCCCGTAATGCGAATTTACTATGCATCGATCGATGTACTGCACGTGATTGAGGACCGGCACGTACAGTGCTCACATTGCCGAATATTGAATGCCACTCACCTTCACCATCGTGCTTTCGGTGCCACCCATTACGAAGTACCAGTGCAGCGTGGGTACGACACCGTACGCGGCCCAGGCAACAAAGGCCAACATTTTCACGTTCGAGTGCACGTTCAGCTGTGGGATCTGCAGGGCCATGGCCGCGGCAAAGATGACCCCGATCGTGATCATGTAGAAGTCGCGCAACGGCTAAACGGGCGGGTGAAGACAAACACAACACAACGGTAAGGATAACGGGCAAGCGATCTCTTTTGTTTGATTTTATGCGACCATACCTGATTGCACCAGAAAGCATAGTAAATCCCGCTCATGAAGATGGCCAACAGTGACAGGGCGATACCGAACAGATCGAACGCGAGCAGCCGATCGTAACTGTCGGCCGAGTGGCACGAGAACGTATGGTATATCGACGAGAAGATCATACAGAGCTGGAAGCTGAGCAGTAGCATCCCAACGATCACCTTATCGACTGTGGTGGCTTGTATTTGTAGCATAGCAGTATCGTAGTACGCCAGGATAAGGAACACGCACAGTCCGAGTATGTGACTCCAGATGTTGACCGTTTCGTTCGTCCACCAGAACATACTCTCCAGACATAGGCGGGCGGACAGATACGTACGGTAACCGGTGCGGATGAACGGATTGAATCGCAAATGTTCCGGTGCATCATCGTAGGCGACTACTTTCTCGCGCCATCCAACTGGAGTTAGTTCCGATGATGAGCCGTGCTTACCGTTGGCATCCTCCAGTACGGGCGGGTTGGCAATGCCCTGCAATGAAAGGAAGAGAAATGGTATGAGTATTGGTATGAGGTTTTATTTTTGTATGATTTCTTTTAGTAGAAGGACCTAAAAGGAGCGAAAATCGTACAAAAAAGGAAGGTAAAGGATTAAGGAGAAATAAAAGGAACTAAAAACACGAAGAAAAAATTAAAAGGATTTATAGAGCAATGAAAATGAATGCAAATAGGATTAAAAACAACAAACGGAAAGGATGAACGAGGTACGAAATGAGTATCGTAAAGGAGCTTCAAAAGAACAAGAAGGAACGGTAATAGTGTTAAGAGAACGGAAATTATTGAAAAGAACTAGAAGAAACGAAAAATGGAAAACAAAGAATTTAAAGGAAACGCGACAAACAAAAAGGAACAACGAAAATGTTTCATTCATTAGAAACAAATATATTATCCAATCATTTCCCCCATCACTACCATTCTCATGTCATTGCACTCGAACTCGATATAAACAAAAGCCCCGGGATAGAGACCCCGGTCCCATTAGGAACTTATTAGATTATTCATTCTCATTGCTGAATCATCAGTAATGAGTCCCTCTGTGTGCCGTTGCACTTGTGCGCAGGTGTGACCTTTGGCTAGCAAGGTGTTGCCCGGCGCTTAAGCCTTCCCGCAGGTGGTGCAAAATTTACTGAGCTGCTTTGCGACCGTAGCTAAGCGGAAGCATTACACTTTTGCTAATGGAAGCACATTTCTTCCCCAGTTTTTTTTTGTTCCATCAACAGTAGATGTTTTTGTTGTTGTTGGGGAGAGTGAGTGGACGCTCGCCTTGTTGATGTTTTTCATTCTCAACCCAGGCATTGAAAAAAAAATAAAATAACACACGAGCGGGGAAACAAACATAAATAATCAAAGCACTTCTCGGAGGCGCTGCTACACACATGGGAGATGGAATATTGCACCATTACGAAGCTCCCTTCTGTTGCTAATGCTGGATGTTGCGCTGCTGGATGTGGCTGGTCGTCGTAATCTGCATGGCTTGCAGCACTTGATCAGATGATGTCGTACGTTAGCGGTCTGCACGTGTAGCAATGTCTTCGCGCTATTGTGACATGGTTTGGTTTCTTTTGATCGGTTGCTGGTGGGTATTGGATTTTGGATCTTTAGATTGTTGTAGACATCACACCAAATCATCATCGGTACAATCAGTTTCTTTCTGAAGGTGATAAAGGCTCTGATCTGAGAACCGAACACTAGACATTGTCTTAAGCACTAGCACTCAACGACACTAGGAACAGAACAATTCATTAGAAGGATATTATGAAAAGCTAACTTACACGAAAGAACTTCTCCATTGACGGCATGGAATCGAACAGTTGTGTTGCAACAATTTTTTCTGACACTCACACACATATACACAATCAGTTTCGAACGATTTTTCGGCAAAGCCAACCCCCTAAAAGAAAAACGTGGAAGGCTCTCTCAGAAAGCACAGCTTCTGTTGCGCACGCACGGCAGCAACTAAACCGAAGCAGCAGACCGAACCGTACCGTAACCCGCGCAGACTTGACGGTTATACTTGACCAACACGCCAACAGTAAATGGCTGGGAAAAGGTGACGAAAACAACCACCATACACAAAACCCAAAACGCATGCAAACAGTGGCCGAAGCAAGCAAGCAAAAAAATACACCCGACCCTAAGAGAGGGAGTACACGCAAAAGCTCGGCCTGGGAGTGGGGAGACGGTTGGCTACACAAGGAAGGGATCGGCGCCGTAAGGTGTGCTCTCGGCGAGACAGTGACGAGACACTTTACGGGGTCGCTGATTCGGTTTTGTTCGGGTGATGAATTTTAGTTGCTCGATTTAATTCCAAACACGCCGGAAAGAAATTAAGCCAAAAAGTTATTAAGCTTAGAGTTGTTGTTTTTTTTTTTTTTGTAAATTCGGCTCTGATCAAAGTGGATGTTTGCGTGAGTACTTCTGGCAAGTTCAAATGGTACGAAAGTAAATTGTGCGCGAAGTGATACTAAAACAAAATAAAGCAATAAAACTTGTTTTGATGAGGTTTAATAGTAGACACATACTACACACGGGAGCTTCCAATGTTTTGTTATATCTGTAACACCATATCATCTCTAGGATTGAGTTTAAATCATTCTTTACATTTTCCTAAACTACGCACTCACTGCATGGTAAACACCGAAGCTAAACACAGCCAACCAGCACACAGGTTTCCCATCGCAGGTTATCCCATCATACCATTGATTACGACACACACCAATACTAGCCCGCGTGCGATCGTGCATGGTTCTTCGCCTTGCGCGAAGAAAGACGTCGAACTGATCGGACGGCAAGGTCACGCTTACTTTCAACGACCTGCGTATCGGGGAGGGTAGGAGGACTGCTGCTGGTCGGATGATGCGGAAACGACCACCACGCTTTCCAAAAACCAGGTGAAGGCCAATGAATTTTTCACCGAAAAACAGTTTCAGGTCAGTCTGCAACGCATAACGGCTGGTGCGGGTGGAGGCAGTGCGATTACGAGCGATCGTACCAATTTTGCGATACTAAGATGTGCCCGTTATTTGCACAATTTCATCATTTCACCCGACGAAGTTTTGAGCTCTATTGAAGATTTCATTATTTTCTGCTGATTTGGCGTAACGATGTAATGAAATCTCTACCAATAAAGAAAGTCCACGTGCAACTTCTCTCTATACCATCCCAACAACAACGTATGTCCATACATGTGCCGGAATGCAGAAGACAAGTATGACATATCTGCTCAGGTGATGTTCTGCCCTCTGAAGCCCAGAGTTCAGAGCTCCTTTTCTTTCAATTAAATGTTGACTTTGCAGTAGTAATGCAATAACGTAACACTCTCACCACTTCAATTACCTCAGCTTAGATCTGCCACGCCTGCTTTGTACTTGGCCTTGACTGGGTCGTTGACTAACCAACGATTAGTGTCCGCCAATGTACCAACGTTACTGAAGGACGAATAATACCTGATCTAATTACTGTCACTAGTGTTACATCACGTTAGGCTAGGGTTCCCATCTCAGTATGCTAGAATTGTTCAACCGGTTCTCTTTAGGGTTCAATCACCTGTCTGATTTAGCTGGTTGTGTCAAATGAAAGTTGGAGCTTTAGACCAATATTTGATCCCTAAAAAGAATTATTGAACTCTATAACATCCGAATAACATATATAGCTGTATATAGACTGTATCAGGAAAAAAGAACGAACGAATAGTACAAGCTTTGAAGCGCACAGCAATATTATGCATACTGTTTTGATTCTATTTTGATTGCTTGGTTCATCATTTCATCTGGTCTGAGCACCCGTAACTCAAAGAAAGCGAATAGCGTAAGAAAGGAGAATTTTCTAACCCCCGCTCCAGGCGTCAGATCACTAGCAACATCACTTAATGATGGCGGAAATCACATACGTTCAAGCGCCTTACAAATTGTGGTAAACGGTAAACACTACATCACAATAAACCAGCTGTATGTGCTAAGACATCCGTCTTCTGTATCTATTCAGGCGTCTATTTGTTCGTGGCGTGCTAGGCCCGTGGTACCCCACACGTATTGCATTTATCCATCGAGCCAACCATTTTGCTAAACACAAAAAAGCCTTAGGACGTACAGCGCGCTGCAGGTGTGATAGCGCCGAGCGGTAAGACGATTGTTGTTGTGGTGCGCCACAACCATTTCCATGGCGCTAATTGCAAAAATCTCCAACCGTCCATTTATGCTTCGGTGTGGCAATCGATACATACAGCTTCGGTGGGCAAATAGCGCTTTCTTTGTGCTGCTGTTGTGGCTGTCGGGCTTGCTGGCAGCAGCGAGTGTTGTGTTTTCCATTCACATTTTTTGAGGGGCATTGCGGAGACGCTTTTGCACACTGAATGAGAAGCTGGGCTGATGAGAAATGTCGTCATAGTTGGGTGATTTTTTTTTTCTTTGCTGCCTGCTCTTCCCATTCATTCACTCTGTTTCGCGATCGTCATACGATGTGTGGAGTTAGTAAGTTAGTTAGTGTGCCAAAGATGCGTCCCGCGCCCATGATCATCTCTAGGGCGTGCGTGAGCAGGGTGAACGAACTACTCGCGCTAGAGAGCAGAGATTTTGCAGCGGGAGAGTAAAATGTACAACATACTTTTCCTCCCATCCACTACTGGCGGGAAGGCAGCACAAAGTGTGGTTGTCTTCGCCTTCACTCGATTGCGTAACATCTGAATCCACACTCACTCACGCATAGCAGATGAGATAGAGTTTTTGGGGGCTCGATCGAATCTCGATCGTGCGTCCTGCAGTCGTTCGCTCTAACACGAAATGTCACAACAGGGTACGACAATCTTTTTGTCGGCCTAACATAATGCCTGACCTCTTATCTCACCCAACGAATGACACAGATGCATTTTTCTAAATTAAAACGATTCCACAGACTCCGATTCCCACTCACTCATTTGAAAGCAATCTTTGCAATCTGACGCTTTGCTGTCACGAATACTGTTGGGTGCAGTTTTCGGAGTTATGCCCTAGTAAAGAAGTAAACCGTACAGAAATTGGGTCACATGTGGTGGTGTGTCGTATTTGCTAAAGTAGGCCAGATGAAAGAAGGTTGGTGATTCGCAAATTGTTTCACCCCTTCGCTTCACTTTGCCTGGCGCTCTTTTTAATATCGATTATTTCGTTTCAGATTTCTGTGTCTCTTCCGAAATGTGTAGCAGGGTGTAAGCTACTCTCTGCTTGATGCCATCAGGCATAATCGTAGCAAAAAGGTCAATTGTATACTCACAATACAATGAACCTCCGTTTCCATTGATGCCATTGACGCTGGGGGAAGGAACAGCATTTCGTCAGTGTGCAATTAATAACACCAACCAAAGCACGATTTAAAACATCATACTGGCAACATGGTTTCTGCAACCTACAACACCGCTAAGCTGGCCCTACGCGTGGAAAGGGAGAACGAAACGTTCGTTGTCGATTTTTTGTTTTGTGTTCGCTATTGAGACATTTCATTTGTGCGTGTGTGTGTTGCGGATCGCTGATCAGCGATTTCAACGTTTCCGCCATTTCGCCGACCGTTTGTTTGATTGAGAAAACAATTTTTGGGCAAAAGTACCAGCGCTCAGTGTTATCGTACCGCCCGCCACTGGATCGCGCAACGAATACATCCGACCTTGATAATGATGATTGCGATCGTGACGCGTACAGTACAAAGTGTCCGTGCTCTATCAACCGTAGTTTTGGTTCGGTTATTATTTCGGGATAAACACAACCACAGCTGTATTTTGCAATATCCTCCACGTGCAACAACAATACGCTCACTGATGATGTCTTAAAGCCTGCAAATAAGTAACAATTACAAAAACTACAAGTGCTTCTGTGCTTCTTACTCTACTTAAGAAAAACATTGTGACGTTTTAACAGTGTTCCTTCACGTGTATATCAGCTAGCAGCCGTCACTGAGCTGCTTGCCACATATACGTCCAGATAACGTATAAAGTAATGGGGAAACCCCGAAAAGCCTATTTCAGTTCGTTTTTGTTTCATAATTGTCGATAATTATGCAACTGAAAACATCGGCGACACAAAAATGGTGACCCCATTCGGGAACAGAAGGAAGCTGTAAGCATGGAGGGTACATACCGGTTTTTAATATACCGAATCCTCACGATCGGTCGCAGCAACAGGAATGAATAGGGAATGAAACATACGATTGCTGTGACCTACATGCCCATTTTTGACACATTTCATGTTTTATTGCTCAGGTTTATTTTGCACATACTAATGCTTTCAACTCCAAGTTGGAGGAATACATTCCGAGAACATCTCCATTTTACATTAGGTCTTGTCAAAACAACGACCTAGAAGTGACCCAGATGAGATTCCACTACTTTCGATGTTTTTTTTTTATTCATAAGAAACGGCCAGTTCGTATTGCTTAAAAATTTAACTCAAAAATAAACATAATCGCAATTCACGCAATAGAACGCAATTCACATTGGTTTGGAAACATTTCCTTCTCCAAACCGTGAAAGGGCACCTTATCCCGGGTGTACTCGGTTGATCACTTTCGATGTATTAGGAGATGTATTCAATCTCAATGTGTTGGCTTGACACTACATTCTGACTCCAGAAAAACTAAGATACTCTTCAAACATAAAAAAAAACATCTTAGTGAAGAAGTTTAGCCTTCGTTCCAGTATGTTAAAATGTTAAACTGTGTTTTGAAGGCCTAGACAAATAATAATGTTTGTAGAAAACGTTGTTCAAAATGCAACTCAGCTTTTAATTCCATGCAGGTCGTACACAGGACGGTGTTGATTTTGTTGCTTCTTAATGTCCTCAATTTCGCTTCGATAAAAACCAACAATAAACCACACCGTGTGCTCGTGTAACTTCTCAATTGGCACACGTTAGCTTTTTAACCTGAAGGAAAATACTCATCAACAAACAAAATGTGCAGAATTGGTTACATTAAATTGCGACTCTTAGCAATAAATTCTTCGTTCTAAAAAACTAAAGAATACTTTTCAGTGTTCTAAATTCCGATGAAGGAGACGGAATCTACAAAATTGATCTTCCCATGAAAGATGAATAGCAAGACTTCAGCAATCGGTTTATGTCTCAGTTTGTATGTACAGTAATAATGAGCAATAAAATTGTTATAAATTGTACTAAAATTGATCACCACGATGGTACCTTAGGAAGTCTATTACAGATACAATACACGCTAATGATACATTAGTCCATCGAAAGTGCAACTGCTCATATTAACCTTGGTGGTTTCGTTTAAAAAGACAATCAGATTTAACTGTAATCACAACGACACGATCGGAGCAGTCGTACAAAAGAAATCGATACCGGATATAGACAGTTGATTGTGCAGTGGCACGTGAGTCACGGAACAAAACCATCAAATTACAGGTGGTTTTTGGAGGGCACTACATTCTGCGTTGAACTTGCATATGAGCAGTAGGTTGCTACGAGAAGGAAATTTAGCGGCACGTGCCCCACACACTTGAAGCCGAAAGAAATGGAGAGAAATTATGTGCACACTTCCTGCCCCATTCCTACGTGTGCCCCATTCCGCGTGCTGATCGCGTCTCCACCATAAGTGTACTTCACTGATGTGCGGATAGCGACATAGCGGTAATGGGTATAGGAATGGGGGAGATGCGGAGCACAAAACTTCCATCTTGTTTTTCTGTGTGCGCAAATCGGTAAGCACAAGGCATGCGATTGTGGCAGATTTTGCAACACGTGAGTGAGCGCACGTTTCTTGTTGTTGTTATGCTTTGTTTTCTGAAGGAGAAGCTCCAGGCAGAGCGTGCGGTTTAGCTTTCGCGGGAAGACGAGAGAAATCGCAATACCACAAAAACCCGTCCCGAATCCATCTTCCAACAGTCGGGCAGGGTTGCCACGTTCTGCGCGATGGCACTGAAATGCAAGCCACAGTATATTATTTAAACGAATAGTTTCTCCACCCTTAAACACGGCATGTGCAATCAATTCTATAAAACACTTACACACATACGTACGTCGATAAGAAAGATGAAGGACGTGTGTCTGTAAAAGTTATTTTGACATTTTGCAATATTATTTGAAGCTGCACGCATTCAAACAACATTGTTCCAGCCACCAATGGTTTAGCGAGCTGTCTGGAGGATCTACTGCCAACCCGATCTGCCGAACCAATTGATGCCAATCAACATGGCGCATCGGTCAGTAAATTGTTCAACAATGGATAGTAAAAGGAGGCGCATGTTTCTAACGTCCTTGTGTCTTGTTGATTGAGCTTGTCGCCTCTGGAGAGTTTCACGTTGCGATGCAATCCTTCCACTTAATGCATGGGGAATCCTGGGATCGCTCCTAAAACCTTACTTCTATGCATATAGTTACATTTCTTAGATCGGTTGTTGAGATTATTAGGAAATAATTTAATTTAAAGAATTCTAGATTCATGAGTCTCTGATCTGCAACAGAATTAACACTGCACGTTATACATATTCTGATGCATCTTTTTCCGTTGTGAGATCCTCTGCTTCCTGAGAAAAAAACATCCTGAGTAGTTAAAACTATCCTGTACGGGATGACTTTGGGGATATGATAGAGGTGTGTGTGTGCGTGTGAACAAACTGTTTCGCTTCCGAAAATTCGGCCATTTCAATCTCGATTCATCACGCGACACTGCAATGCGCCACTTAAAAACGTGATCTGCAATTACTTCCCATCAACAATCAACCACACCACGTTCGTTAGCGGTACTAATTCAATCAGAGCGTATACGTATGCAATGCCCATGGGAGCTTACCTTCTGCGGGTGCCGATGATAGAGCCCGTGATCGTCCAGTGGCTGTGCGAAGGAGGACGCGACAGTTGACCGCATCAGTCCGCACTTCATGCCGCCCGATCCATCGACATCGGTCACCCGGTAGCTGCTGGTCGGAGGCAGCAGTTCCGCCTTGAGCAGCTCGTTCCATTCGTTCATGCTGCTTCCCAGATGAGGTGGAGGGTTGATCGCGCAGAGCACAGTGTCGTTGGTTTGATTGAAGCTGAAGTAGGCGTGTGTTTGCACTATGCAGGCGCTTTACCGTTCCGAGTATCTGCAAAAAATCAATACGAAAGGATGTCAAAAGTGCACAACCTGTTCAAAACGCGACAAAACCATGGGGAAAACAGAAAAGCTTTCTCCAACTATAACAGAGCTTCGCCTTTTCGTCACCTCTGCGAAACGGATCCTCAATTGAAGGGTCCTGAATGACGATGTCTTTGTTTGGCTCTTCTCGTGGTGGTTAGCAACTCCGATCGTGATGCCTGCTGTAGAAGAGAAAGCTTGAGCAGCCCCCATGTCAAGAAGGGCTTTTTTTAAGGATGGTTTACAAATGGGGAGTTGACAAAACAATCCGCAGTGCAGACTGAAGTTCAAGCGGTCAAGAGGAGTTTAACCATTTTCATTGCATGCTGCTGCGTTGGTGGCACTTTCACAAAAGAAAGTTGAAGAAGGAACAAAGCATCTAAAAGGAAATCTCCTGCCGTGGCAAAATTTGCTTCCGTCTTCGATATCCGGATCCGGCAAGTCATAATGGTGCAATTCAAGCTGCATAATTATCCACAATGAGAGTGTGAGAGCGCGCGTGATGTTACGAGTCTATCGAATGCTGACCACCATCTCTGATTTCAAATCTTGCCGGAAAGACATCGCGTGCAACGGTGCGGAAGGGGGGAGTGTATGCAAACCCTACAACATGTGCCCTTGTGCTTGCCGCCGATAAGCGTTCGACATGCTTTCGGAACGAATCCATCCCTTATCAGGATGGATGGATCAGCAAATGCAACGTATCGGGATGATACTTATCAGCCGTTGGCTACTGGCTTCGTGGATGCTTAGGTAGAAAGCAGGGTAGAAATAGTGACGTTTCGTTAACCCTTCGCGTGTTACCAACAAATTACAAAACAATAAATGCTAAAACATTCTCTGCTTTTTATGGATAACAACATCTTGAGGTCTTTATCTTCTTTTAAGAATAATATACCAGATATTTGAACTCTGTGGTCAGAACTCTATTTTGGATTTCTATTTAACGCGTTCTACTGCATTCCTCTCGTAAAAGTGTGGTGTCTCTCTTTGGATGAGAAATTCTCCACTTTCAAGAACCAAAGCTCTCAAACCGGCAATGTTTATCCGCATTGCATACGCGGAGTTGTTTTTTCCTGTGTCTGTTTTATTCCATTAGAATAATAACAACTGAAATTCTGAACTGATATCACTATTTTATGGAAAATCTTTGTATTAGTGGCTTGCTTTACTATAACGAATGTATCACGAATTTTCTCACTTTACAGACGTAACCACACAGATTCTTTACTCTTTCGTTTGCAAACTCCACAAAGCCTCCAATATTGAATATAACGTATCGTCTTGTTCATTCTGTGATTGTTGTCGTTTGCAAAGGAGTTTCGCCTATCCTGCAGAGAATCACGCTTAACTTACCTAGGACGCTTTTGGGCACCGTCAAAGCTCGCGGACGGGATAAACCGGTCTCAGACGGGATCGACGGGCACGAGAGAGATCACAAACACTGTGTAAACTACGTTTATATGACAGCCCACCGTACGCACCGCACTGCTTCACACGACGCTATAACGTAAAATGTGTGATGTTCCGAGCCAGCCCGACATCGTTCCTTGAGCGATGCACCAAAATCATATACGCTCGCACCTCTACCTTCGGAAGGGATTGAATGAGTTACAGTGGCTACCAAACCAACCGCAAGAAGAAAGACCACTCTTCCATGGTTTCCAAGGTTTTAAGCATTTAGATTAGAATTAAAAGTATTATAACATATTGCTCTGTTCTATTGAGTAAATCTATGTAGAGTAAGAGAAGTGCTTAGGCGCCGTTTCCATAATGTAATTAATGTGCCCAGTTCTCTGTCTAACTTCATGTCTGATAGTTAGACATAAAATCGAAATCCGAAAATCAGTAATGAACATGTAGAGCAAAATATCCCGAGTAAAATTCGAGGATCAGAAAAGTTAGGAACCATCCAGTATAATCTAGTATACAGATGTAATTTTTTTCCTAACGTACTCTTTGTTTTATACATCTCTAAGCGTTTTAAATTGTAATATCGTATTATCGCCCTTTTTATATTGTTTCTAAGTGCCCCAAGCCTATGAAACTTTATCTCATTCAAGACATTTTTGTAATACACCATAATAAACTTAATAAATTATTTGACGGCACCATCCGCTGCTAAACAGAACACTACTGTGTCCCAGAGAGTGAGACACTGTATCCAAACCGATCCATCCGAGAGCGCGCTGGAACAGCGAGTAAAACCGACAGCCAACTCTGTGGAAATTGGCGGTTTCGTGTGGGGAGTTGAAATAATCACAGATCATCTTGCGGTTGGTCAGGTGAAACTTGTTGAGATTGTTGTGGACATTTCGTTTTTGAGTTTTCTCCACTATTTCTGTTAGATGTTTTGTAATTTCTGAAACTAGTAATGGAGACATATCGTACCACTGGAGCAAATGCATTTTAGTATCTAAGTATAAAACAATTTTTGCCGGGTAGGTTTTGAAAATTGTTGATTCACCATTTTCTTTAAAATTGAAATTGATGTTATAAACTTGAAAATATTCTTCTGCTTGATGTAACGACCTATTTGGCCATTTTGGCCATATATTTGCTTCTGATGGGAAGAAATTTGAAGATAATTACATTAAATTGGAATATTTTTATGCATTTTTATTTTGAATGTCATTTAGAATTTGGTGAGTGACTTACCTTTCGGGTTGGCTACGGCAATCATTCCTTCAATTTTATTCCTTTGTAAAGGTGAAAACTTTCCTTTGTCAAAGCATGCAATAATATCTTTAAAAAAGAGAATTCGTAAAAAGGTCACACGTTCTTACAGATGTTAAAATCAGCAAGTTATTCAAATAATTTCTGCTTCAGTTTCGGATATTCTATTCCATCGACTTAACAACACAATTTATTAAAAAAATAATGCAATTGTAGAGAAAAAAAAGAAGAACATATAAAAGAAGCAAAAATAAAACTAAATTAACTAACCTAAAAATGAATAATAATGTCATTATCACTTCTGGTCGGGTTTCCTTCTGTTTATTTTAATTTAAATTCAATTTGACTTATAGAAAAAAAACACGATTCATATCATTTTTCTGATTTTGTTCGAGCCCTTTCATCCCTTTTCCTTTTAATCTTTCTTTCCCTCTTCTCTCCTCTATCTCTCTTTTTCTCTCTCTTGCTCTATCTATTTCACTTTCTTTCTTCTTTCGTTACTCGTTCACGTTACGCATCTTGTATTATGCCTGTTTTTTTTTAATTTTAGTTTTGTTTTACCTTCTGTTGTTCCTGGCTTTAGCCCCTACACACGTGCCCTCACAAGAGACGTACAGCGTACACACCATCACACCACACAGACACAAACTACCTAGCAGCTTATCAATACCACCGAGCATTGTTTTTAAAGTTGTTGCCTCTTCCTGTCGAAGAAGGGAAAGGGGGGAAGGAAATTATAAGGGTGACTTCAAAGGGGTTCATCACTTCTTCGACAGATGGTTCTTGTTCCATGACCGATGATTCCCTTCGCTTTAGCATTTGTATATCCTCGGTATCCCTTTCATTGGCAACCGGATTAAATTATGCAGCACATTTGTAGCAAGGTGCAAATGGGTTCGTCTGCCACCCGTCCGTCCTTCCCCGTTCCTTTCCTTCTTGTTGCCTGTGGTAGTAGCCCTTTTGGGGTTTCTCGCAGTTAGTAGTAGTAGTAGTAGCTTGTTTGTGGCATAAGTGCATTACCATTCCCCCCAATGGCGTTTTAACGCTGGGTTGTGTGTTCGATGCACACCTGTAGGCATGCAATATGCTTTACAAATCGCCTAAAGAAACCCGTGCTAGGTGTTGGGAAGGGATGAAGGGCAGGAGAGGTGACAGTACCACTTCCGGGTTTTAATGACACGTGATTCAAACGCATATATGCTGGCCCGGCCATCAAACGTTGATCGTTAAATGCAGTGACTGCATACTTACAGGTGTACCGAATCCTAGCCACAAAACAGCGGAATAGTAGTCAAGAGGAGTAATAATTAATACACTTACATGTCGATTGTGTTTTGTTCTTTTGTTTTCTTTTTTTGCTATGAGTTGTTAATTGTATTATATAGCTTTTGTTTGATTACTTAACTTTCTTGATACCGTCCTGGTAGCGTCTTCTATTATTCACGTCTTCGTGTGCAACAATAGTGTATGTTTTGTTGTGTTTATTTTTTCTTTATGTTGTAGTTGCACCTAGCAGCATCATCATTTAGTTTGCAGCACTGTATCACACATTCTGTTGCAGCAATGGGTGGAAATATGGTTTACCTATCTGTTTTTTTTTGTTGTTATCGTATGCTATGCGATAAGTTAAGCGCGCCCAATTACTTATATCCGTTAATATGTTTCGCATGTTTTTTTTTGTTTGTAATTTTATTGCAGGAGAGTACCAACATCATCATCCTAGCGCCACAACACCACCATCCTTGACCCGGTACTAGTTTATTTGTTTGCTAAAAGTTTAAACGTTTAGTATGTGAGTTGTATTACTTTTTTGGGTGTTCTTGTTTGCTTGATTTATGTATTCTGTATCATCGAATGTTTGCATCATGTTTGTTTTTTGTTTTTTTTTTGTTATTTGCCATTTTGCTCTACTTCTCCAGGTATATATGGTTAATAACGTTACTAGCGCTCAACGGTAGCACATCGGCACAACTGAAACGAACGTAAAGCTACAACCGGGCGACGCAAACACAAACCTGATCGTCATTTAGAATGTTGGAAAATGAATGAATGTTGCCTTAGTACATGCACGCTACAATGGTAGAGCAGTTCGATAATCACGTCGCATAACGAGTGCAGTAGGCGCGTGCTAGTGCAGCGGTTTGGGTTTTGAGTTCGTACAATAAAGTAGCATTAATTTGAATCACGGATAGCCCCATTAGGGTCATCAATGCGATCGGTGTGTAATATTAGTTTATTGTAATACAACGCAAATCAAGTCTCTCGGTCGCTTTATAAGTCTGTGTTGCTTGTATGACGCCACCCTTCGCCATCCCCTGACTCATAAAAAGGAAAGCATATTTAGTACAGTTTGTACTGTAAATCTCACAATTTACGCATTGTTACGCGATAAAAGCAGTATCGTGTCACACTAGAATAAATTGTTAATCTCGTTTGGACTGTTTTTTGACTCCCTGGCATTACATCTGTACGTTGGGTAAAGCAAAATTATTGTAAACTCATTAAGCATTCCCTTAAAAACGGATCAATTCCATTCCATACACAAAAAAAACACGACTAGCCTGCCTCTTGATTACTAGACGCTAATTGCATCCAGCTGTTTGATTACCTAGTTTAAGTACAAATTTTGTCTTCATTATTTGAAGAAAATATCTTCTGTAAAAAACGCAAAGTAACTTTTCTCGTTATGGTGCCTAACGTAGAATGACACAAACGTGTTTAGACGTGCCAAAATGCGCAATTACACGAACCACCGATGAAATAACTAAACGGTTTTGTTGTGTCTTTTTTGTTTTCAAATGTTGAGTGGAAATGCCGTTTCAATCTGTACACTGCCCTCGCAACACATCCTTTTCCATTCGATGCACTACTACTGAGTGTTGCTAAAATATTGAACTGTATGCCAGTCGCATACACTGAGAACCACTAGTGTAATCAACCAACTAAGGTAAGAGACTTTGTTTGCCATTAAAATGTATAAGTTAACATAAATATGAAAATGATTGACCTATTTCACGTGCGTTTCCCTTACTTACATATAGGAAGGGGGAAGATAAGGGGAATTGTAATCTCCTGATTTTAATTACGATGCTACCGCCAAAGGAAATAAGTTATTTGATAAGGAATTTGTTTAGGCATTTGCATTTTCATTTTGTCCAACACTTGAAGTTTACCAAAAGTGCTAGAAGTTTATACACTTCTAGCTGCTTACAACAGAATAAAACACGAGCTAGTTCTTCAATAGTAAGAACGACATATGGCGAAAAAAAAACGCAATTGAGCTTATTTCATCTAGACCATCGCTAAATTGATATTTGCAGCAACGTATACGCAAATGTTTCCGGGCTCACCTGGCCTGCACGCATTTCAAATAAATACGCAACGTAGTGCCGTTGCAGTACATCTGGTTAACGTGTAAGGAGGAAGTAACGAAAAAAGCTAAAAGGTAGGATTCGGAAGTGAGAAAGAGATGATTTACATCAACGTAATACAAAACGTTTACAAACAAACAAACGAAACAAAAGCACGCGATTCTGGATGGATTGAAAAACGAAAACGAAACACACACATTGATTTACGTGTAATATATATATGTAATTACTCCTTTCCTTGCAAATTTATATTTATCCGGCACTAGTGCTTGTATGTCAATTTCTTATATGTCAAAAGAGGAAGGTTATGTGCCTCGCGAAATGATGAAAACGGATTTAGTTTCTTCTTTTGTCTTGTCTTGTGGATCTTTTTAACTGAAGTTTTCTTCTACTTTTGTTGTATCTTGTTTTTGTGTTCTAACACACAAGCCAGTCACGCAGTTCCATCGTTTTCTCACTAAATAAAAACCTTTTCCCATTTGCCTTTTCTTTTGTTTCTTGTGTCCTTTTTATCTCTCTGTCTCTTTACCTTTCTGTTTTATGTAATTCTACTTGGCTGTTATTTAACCATCATCCGTTGTTTGGCGCTCACCATCATCAGGAGCGTACATTATATGCTGTGTGGGTTTGCTGTCTCTTAGTGCTTTCCTATTTCCGGTAATGTTTTCATTTGTTTTTCCTGTTCCAAGCGGATCTTAATATCTTGATGGTCTTGTATCGCTTTTCAGCTTATTCTTTGCTTGTTTTCAGATGGGGCAATCGGAGGCACTAAGGCGCGCATCCAGTTTCCGCATGCTGCTTTACGTCCGTGTGTGCATGATATAAAACTCATGCACACACAAACACACACACACAGACACATACATATTTATACACATCCAAAAATGGGCCAGGGTTGGGGGTACGAGAGTAGGTATCTATATTCATGCACGCTCATCTTTTTTTTTACTGATATTTATTAATAATTAGTATAAGGTGGTTGTATTTCTGCACTGCGAATTTCGATCTTCCTGCTCCTGATCACATAACAAAACAAAAAGGAATTTTCGCCTCGTCGCCTATACACGATAATTGTAATATTTGAATAGCTTTGTTTCAGCGCAAGACGGTGAGTCATGAGTTGATGTGTCCGGAGTTGGTGCTCGGTCTTGGTGTTCGGCCGTCACGGACAGCGAGTGTGTAGTGGAGCTAGCTGAGACCGGGGGTGTAATTCGTTCTTCTTTTTTTGTTTTTGTTAAGCCTAACCTGCTGTCACCAGCGGGCAACGTAATGCAGATGACAATTATTAATAAATAACTTATAACAATCTGCGACGTGTGTGACGTATTGCCATCGTCCTTTTACCCCCCCTTACAAAGCCATTGCCGCTCTCAAGCTCTACTCTGCACATATTTTGGTTCAATCGAGGATAGAATTCCCCTCCCCGGTCCGCGCGAAACGTTTTTCACCGTCAAATTTAAAATCAGCTTGTGGTCGAATGTGTCAAACATTCATGTGTGTGAGATGTTTTCTTTTTGCTGCGAAAGCTAGGCGACGGAGGTTGGTGGTTCAAGAACAAAGTTTGATAACATGCCCTTCCATTGTCGGATAAATGGAGAAAATAGGTGTTCTAGGTTTAATTATCTAAAAATGAGTTGCAGTAGCGATTGATGTGTTACTATAACAGCACAGATTGGGGAGCCTGCCACCGTAGCAACAGTCACCCTTGTTCGGCAACGGTGGTGGTGGTTGTTGTTGCTGGTGTTCAACGTCACCATCACTGATCTGTCGGTAGCATCGAGCCCACGGCATTCTGACGCCTGTGTAGCGATAGTTTGGGATAGTAATATTATTGCTGTCGTTACTATTGTGGATGGTGTTGTGGTATTGGTCAGTTAGGGAAAGGACGCTTCCAGTGCCCTGTTGCCTCTTCTCTGCGTTGCCGGTTCTATTGTGTTGATGCTTATAATACGTATAACTGCTGGCTGCTTGTTGGTTCAGCACACAAAATGTGTTGTTCAGATAACTGTTTGCGTAGTGATGCTTACTGGATCTCGAGCTGCCGGTCTCGTCGCAGTACTCGACGATCGTGTCACACACCATTGTAACTTTCCTTTTCTGCTGTTGTTTTTGCTTCTTTTGCTGCTGCTGCTGCTGCTGCTGTTGCAGTGTGTGATACTGTAAGCACACAATGCTTCTGCCACGGTGAATTTTGATGATACTACCACTTCTATAGATACCATTGTCCCAGGACTGCTTCTTCTTCTTCCTACATCCATACTGGCTGATGTTTTTGCTGCTGGTGTTGTTGCGCGAATAGTGGATGGTGAACTGCACGCTGCCGCTCTTATGTTTGTCGTTCGTGTAGGTGTAGGGTTTACGTTGCAATGTTTCGTCTGGAACGCATCACATAGCATACTTTCTTGTCCACTCCCGGGCAAGTTCATTATATTTTTCCCGATCGGTTTTATATATTCTGGCAATCTCCGGCACCAGTGGGTCGTCGGGGTTGGGATCACACAACAGAGAGCAGATGGACAACAACACTATAATGCACGATGGCGGTATTTTATGTAGGCAAGTGAAACAAAAAAAAATGCATTTATTATAACATTAGAAGAAGCTATCATGCTGGAAGGCATGATGATAGTTATGTCTTTATGTTAATTCATACAAAGGGATAAGGACAAGATCATACATACCCTTTGAAATTGTCAGGGCGGGAGACCATTGAGATCTTAATATATCCAGACAGATCGACCCGTTGCTGTTGATGTTTGGATGATATATGCGTGTCGTAAAAGCCACTTTTGGTGGTTTGAATGGGTAGTCTGTTGGGAAATGTATTGTTAAGAAAAATACGCCTCCCTGGTACGGACTGTCTGGCTGAAAGTTGAGATAGTGAAAAACAAATTATGATGAAAAATTCTTTACATTAAGTAACAACAAAACATGAAGGAAAGGTTCGAGAAGGCCCCCTTCCCCTTGGGACAGTATTGTGCATCATACGCCTGAATGAATGTAAATACAAAAGTCGCTATACGAACATTAACAGATATTAATACAGGAAAAGGAATGAATCATATTTAATCCAAAATACATCACCCAACAAAATTAAGCAATCGAAACTTTCAGCAGATGAGATGGCAAACAATATGAACGAGGGGGTCGATGCCATATTGATTTGTCCTATAAATAGTATGCACGATCACACGAAAGGAAGATCTACCTACAATTCGCTCATATCAAACCACGTGTGTTCGTGCGAGTACGTAATGTAAAAGAAAAACGCATACAGACGCAAGAGGGCTAACTCTAAAATAAACTGCATAGGGCAAAACTCTATGAGAAAATACGGTGTTACATGCACGCCTGTGCGGACGCGGAAGCAACAACAAAAGGCGAATAACAGATCCCGCTAAGGTCTTTTGATGTGTGATTTTTTTGCATAGCTAACTTACCGGGCCCATGATCGTTGCCTGCCAGTGGAACACTAAAATAAAAGAAAGGGAAATAAGTTATTGTTTGATGTGGTTGAAACTATCGAAAACTCAAGCCATATCATTGTGCCGGAAGAGTAAGGAAATCGACTGATGGTGCTGAGCCTATTTGCTGTAACATGCACCCACCCACACACATGTAAGTAATGTTATGTTGCATTACAAAAACAATGATTGATGTTGTTTGTCTTTTTGCTTCATGCTGGCCGTTTCCACACGATGGTATAGCCGTGTTTCGTTTCGTCTAATATTCTTATGTCTTTTCGCATACCGTAAATACTGTACCAAATGTTTTGTTTCTATTTTAAAAACTTTTAGTAAAAAATAATGCAACGAACATAGCAATGACACCACTTCCGATCTTTCTGGGACAGCCAAATTTTACTACCTCAACTATTCAGATAGAAACAGAAAAAGGGAGAGAGCGCCGGAAGATACAAAAATGCTAATACTCAGGGTGGTTTGAGTAAGGGGGAGATCGGGTTAGGTCAGGGCCGCTAGAACGAGAGAAAGTAGTGACGCTACTGCTCATTTTTCTATTGCCGTCTTTTAGCAACCATCCTGTTGACAGTGTGCAAAGAAGAGGGATGATAGCATATTCTCGGTTGTATGCGCAGACGCATCTAAGCTAGCTACCCTTACAGGTAAGGGACAGAACAGAAGTGTAGGACACGATATAAAATAAGAACGTCATACGTTGTCATCGCTTGCACGAGACACGGTGGAGCAGGATTGGAAACCCCAACAGTGAACCATCCTGTCAAGTGGCTAATCACACACGTGTGAGGATTACGGGAGCTCTAGCTTTATGTTCTTCTATTCGCCGGCGAAAAGAAAATTGTAATATCCTTTGTGTGTTGTTGGAATTATTACTTTTCTAAATGTTTATAACATACACATCCACACGTCAAAAACGTGAAAAGTGGTTTGGTGTTATCAATTCTCATAATCAAGCTCTCATTAAAACCATGTGGGTTGATGGGGGTAACACATCCAACTAAGTCACGCATACCGCCGGACGCACAGATAAGATAAAGCAACAGCTTTGTCTTTGCTTGCGTTTATATACGTTCACGCCAATATAGCTGCGTTTCCATTTGGACACTTTCAAATATCGCGTAGTTAACCGCAACATTTGGTTAGCAATGCTTCAATATTGCATTGTTCCTTGAAACCCTTTTAGAGAAAGCGATAACATATCAAGCAAATAATTTGGCACATTCCAATGAACGTTTCTTGGCCATTTTTTGTGTGTAGCTGTTACTGTTTATCCATATGCTGGAGTGCAACTGCATAGATATTTTAGTATAAAATCTTTCTCTGCTTGTTGCTGAATATTCCCTACTCAGCCAATTGATGTACCATTTTGCATCCTCTTTCCTCCTCCTCTGACAGTCCGACAAGTGAGGGCATATGTGACCGCATTTCGTGGTACGATGAAGCTTTCTCTACTTACAGTCATCGCCGACTGGACCGGCTGAACATTGTGCTGGTGGGTCCCTCCCCAAGTCTTGTAATTCCTGTGAACAATTGGCAGGAAGCAGCCAGGGAAATGAAAGAAAAAAAAGAAAACAAAGAGAAAAGATTAATATTAGTTATATTGTAGAATACATGATATTTTACAAAGAAAGCTACAAGTGTACAAGCATTATATATTTGCTTCATTGAAGTCATCTAAATACAACAGTACTAAACGTGCGCATACCGCTTTCACGCCCACTACTGCTACCGGCGGAAGGCACGGAGATGAACAACGAACGATACATACACGCACGACACGCGGTTACCGGCAAATATATATCCGTACTAGCCAGCCGCGCACGATGATGAAAATGCGCCGTGTTCTACCCGCTTTTCTGGGGCTAAAAATAATATTCGTCTGGTCTTTCCACCATGTGCGTGTGCGCGCAACACAGACGTTTTCGACTGGTGTACAGTTTTTTTTCCCTATTTAGCAATGTAAGTATGTATTCGTTGGTATGCAACAAAAAACAGCGGAAATTCAAACCTGGTTTACCGGAAGTTACCGTTGTTGCCGAGAAGGAAGCTCAATTTTGGGGTAAATTAATGGTAAATCATTAAAGCATCCTATCACCGAGGCGCTGAAATTGAAAGGGGTGAAAAAACTTTGCGTGATGGAGATACATGTTTACGGTACTACCCTGTTGGTTTATCTGAAATAGAACTAATACCAGTTTGAGATAAATCGTCCTTCAAAAGGCCATTACTATTATGGAAGCTGCTAAAGCGAATCCTTGACCGGCGTTCATTTTCCCTAGCCGTTATAAGAAAAAATGACGATAATGCCAATGTTCAAAACTGGCTATTCGGCAGCCTATTGAGATCTTCTTTTATATAAAAGTTTTTGTAAACCACAGGATGTTGACATTTCTGTGTTAATCGCTGATTTCATAGACATAATTACTCTGATAAAGGAAATAAAGATGCTGAAAGCCTTTCCAATTATTCGCAAAGAAAAACTTCATTGCATAACACACAAAACATCAATTTGAGTTTTTTCGATAAAAAAAGATTTTGTGTACAATATAAAGTGATGACATTAAATATAACTATTGAATAGAAAGGCATGTTTCTAACAATTAGAAGAAAAATTAAATCAATTTGCTAATTTGGTCCCTGTGTTAGGAATGTTCCATGTTGCACTTACATTTACAACAGTAGTGCTTTAGGAATCTTTTTTCTGTAGTAGATGAAATATACTTGAGTGGATAATGAATGATTTGCCCATGTAGGGTCTGACCAGACCGGACCATTCCAGACTGGATGGAGGGGACCGTCAATAAAGAGATGAACCGACCTGGGCGGCAGGCGTAAATAAAACGTTTTCTCTGCATATGTGCACAACCGTCTCGACGTGTCGCTCCGGTACGAAGCCATGCACACACACAGTCTATCTCATTTGCACCCCGTGTCATGCCCCTCTTAACGGCCACAGATGGGGTCATAAGCTGAACGATTGCTAGAATGGATACCACATCTGACACGACAAAACTGTGTGCAATTCACAAAACATTTTTCTCTTTGGTCGTAGTTTTTTTTTTAATTTCAATCTCTCTCGCTTCTTGCTGTTACGAGCTTGATCTTGCATTCATTATGTTTGCGTCTCTACTGTTGGGTTCTTTTCGTGCCTTTTTTAGTGCTGCAAAGGCATTTCTTGAGAAGGGGGTGGGAGATTGAGAAGGGAAGGGAGGCGAGTTCATGGTCCATGGTCGTCTGCCAACTTAATACCCTTGAAAGGAAAGATACATTGCCTCGAAGGATACAACACTACCGGTGTATGAGGACAACATTCACGTTCAACAACACATGATCCAAACAAGGGATGCGCACACAGGCACAGATCAAAACACTACCGAGGAGGAAAGGAGGAGGAAGAGAAATAACGTTCCTAAGGACAATTCACACGGCAAGTTGGGGAAGGGCACACGTTGCAAATGAAAGCCTCGCGTCGCGCGAATCGAACCCACGGTGTATAACGACTACTCTCTCGTTCTAGCCGTATTCCGGATGCTCTTTCGCGACCGTTCGCGAACATCATCTCTCTCGCTTTTCGACGGGGTCTCTCGCTTGGTCGCGTTGCTGGCTTCGATTTTTCATATGCCCGATGTGGCTCCGCAATGTGTCAGCAGAAGCACTGTGTGCTCTACGTAACGGGGTGCCGCTGTACGCGTTTCACCCATTGGCCAATCGGTTGGTGTATGTTTAGAGGGGGGAGGACCGTAAAAAAGCACACTTTCTAGTGTCACACACGTCCAAACAATTGGCAGGTGATCTATGAGATAATGACATTTTTTCCATCCACCTTTATTACAGAGTGGACACAAAACTGCTTAATGAACAATGTATGAGCGTGGTGTGCGCCAATGAAGGTATTAAAATATTGACCACACGGATTCACATACAAGGGGTGGGAAGCGAAGAACGATGCACGCATAATCCGACAGTGCCACCGTAACCACATTCTGCATACAACACACACACATAAAGACAGACGGCGATCGCACATATTGGGTACATAACAAGTGCAGGCGTCCAAATTACAAAAATCAAAGTGTACTCTGCGTTGGCCGGAAAAATTGGTTCACACTTCGTTTCATCACATACGCACACACACAAACTTTGTCTTATCTTCCGTTACACTATTCACAAAATGTGGCAAGTTTTTACTAGTGTGGGGACACATGACCCCGTCATTTTCCTTCCCTAAACCTAACCTCAACAGCTCATCACTGATCGCGCAGAACCGCCACACACAAACTGTAGGCATATGCTTCATTTTTTCCTGCGCCTAGCCAAGTTATTGTGATGATAATCAGATGGGAGGTAGGCGGATTGGGGGTGGGAAAAACCTCTCACCATATACCAAGGCTTTCGCGCGCGTTTGCTGCATCATCAGTCTAAAAACTTAAACATATTCATCCACCCAAATTAAGGTGGATTGTTTTGTAAGGTTGTAAGGTAAGGTTTAAGGAGATTGCTTTCGCACCATGTGTACCACTACAGAAATTTAGTTCAATTTCGAGGAGCGATCCTTCAAACCGTTCCCAAGCTTGGAATTAATTTACCCACAAATACAGTGGGCAACAATCCCTTGAAATGATCACTGAAATAAATATTTTGTCATGAAATTTTCTTCAAATGTCTCTATCTACTCTCTGAAAGATTCATATATATGTTTTTTACTATCAATTAGTGATGTGTCACATATTTTGATTGGCAATCTAATCTCCATGCACTAACATCTGGCAAATTTAAACAAACGACAAAGTTATCTCGACTCCTTTGCGGGCTACAAGTTTGACATGACTGTTCCGTACCCAATGGATAATAATGTTACATTTCGTGTCCAGCATATTTACGCAAGGACTGGTTCTAACTATGATGCACATGAACGCAAATCGAGACGGGGTACTACTTTCATGCATTTGGATTAAATCACAATGCCCACAATGCGCCTGCTGTGAATGCTGAGAAAAATATGCAGTACGTAGATCATGAATGGCTAATGTTGAGAACCAACTAAATTTTCCGAGGCGCTAACACACCGAAACTTCGCTACACGTACCTTGTTAATTCTTTTTAATGCCATCCTCGAATTTGCTTATGCACTCGCGCGCGCACTCACACACACACTGCCAAGATGGGGATGCTGTTTGCGTACTAAACAAAGGATCTTCGCCTATGGGTGTGCTGTGTGGTATCGTTTGATTGACGGTCAGCACACACGGGACAATCGGCTTTCTAGTTTGTTGATTGGTGATCACTCGATGGTTTTAGTCTATATCTGGCGGCTGCTGTCCTTTTAAACTCGCGGTTACTGCTATTGCGCCGGAAAAGGCTTCTCGACCTTGCGCGTTCAAGCACACCGGAAATGGTTCCGCTGTACTTGTGCGATAGCTGTTTTTCTTGCTGTTGCCAAATGAAAATCGCTAACACCTTGCGTACGCGTGTGTAGAGTCTGTTCTCATACCAAAAAGGGGTTCACTTCTGTTCAAAGGTCACTAAATGAAGACGAAGAGATGGTGCGTCGGGTAGATGATTTCGGGACAGCATTCGCACGGTATGGCGGGCGAAAACCAATGCCACGGTCGATTTTGTAATAGCGTGATGATCAGGCACCGTTGGTTTATTGGTTGGTAGGTTGAAACCGGAAAAGAAAGATAAAAATAATGAAATCAATTATAAGTAATGTAACAATGGTGTAGTACGCCGTATGTATTTCACGACTCGATGCTGCAAACTAAAAATTTTCCTACCCCTTCACTATACAATCATGAAACAACAGTTTGAAAAAGAGTGGATGGGGCCCAATAGAACGATTCTTACGGGTCAAAATTGACACTATCTCCATGGCGATGAAACAGAACGTCACGATACGCAACATAACCTTACTCTTCACCGTGCCATTGTTAGAATTCCCTGTTCCGGGTATTTCTGTATTCTTCTTGACCCAAGCAAATGCGTGTTCCAACTCACAGCACACAGGGCGCTGAAATATTGAGCAACATTTGGTTTTTTTTCGCTTAGCAAAAAATTGAACAAAGGTTTCTCAAGCGGCAGCTTAAATTTTGCACTTATTCACCTCTATCATCATCATTTACAGGCAAAATATTATATACCAGAATCTCTGCCCGCATATGTGTATACGTAATTGGAAGAATTTTCTCATCTGCCTGGTAAGAGTTAGCATGAGAGCTTTAATGCTGAGGGCGTCACGAATGGCAGATACGAATTTCCTTTTCTTGTGTTAAAAATTCTGCAATTTTTTTCTCTTTGAAACGATCCTACATCTGCGTATGTGTGTTTGTAGTGATATGTACGAATGATTTGGGAAAATGTATAATAGTGGCAACAGAAAATTAGATTTTTTGGTTGATGAAACAGAAAACGTTGACACATCACACCACTCTTCTTCTCCCCCTTCCCTCATTTTCTTTACCCTTCTTTTCCACCAACGCCTCGATTTCCTTTAAAGTTCCTTTTAGTTCATCACTGCCCACTAGCTCCACTGTGTAGGATACCAATGCGCTTCATTCCTAGCCTTTTCCCTTCACCAGCTTCCTCTTCCTGGTACTCTACAAAACACATTTCACCATTCGTTACAGCAGCAGGCTCATAAAACAGCACGGTTAAAAATTACGGGTTTCTTTTGTAGAGAACCCGATACTCTTTACTGGATAGAATCGTCTTTGATTGCGAACCAGCACAAACGGCCATGAACGTGAAAAAAGGAAAATTGCTGTTGTTCTAACTTAAACATTTACCACTTAAGTTGCACCGTATTACAATGGCAAGGTATCTTTCTCTTACGGCTACGGATATTGGAGCAGCCCCGACGTCGAATGGTGCGCCCTCGTTCCGTGGACAGTTTCGAAGAATGGTCCCTTCCGGGACAACGCCACTGTTGGTCTTGGGATATTTTTTCGACAAACTACACTTGCAAGCAAGGAACAAATGAGAAGAAATAAGTTTTTCGTATGCGCCTTCTACTCTGCTGAACGTCTCGAAAGAGATTATCAAGATGGCTGCGCGCACTCAATGGCGACGATGACTGGGCTTGAAACAGGCAGAGACACGCATACATGCACACAGCTGGGATGGATTACATACACAACGTAGCAACGATAGTCCAAAAGAGAGCGAACGTACAAAAACCTCATTGCTTACACCAATACACTAACGATGCCGCAGCATGTCAAAAAACGAGCACTTGCTCGAAAATGGCACAGTTCCATTTACGAACGGTTAATTCTATGCTTACCTACCGAATAAAAATTCCAACTCCTACAGATCAGTCATTCAGCCCCTTTTGCAAAACTTGCAGGATGGGTTCACGGCAATTGCACTAATAAATAGAAAATGCACATATTCGAGCAGCAGGGACGCGCCTTTACAAAACACACAGCATGGAAACAATTATGGAAAAATCCCAATGCTCGCTCGCTCTCTCTCTCTCTCTACACCTCTGCTCTGTTCTACGTACTTTGAAAAATCAGTAAACGTCAAATCGTTCTACGATTGCGTATTCATCCATTTCGAGAATAAAACACATATGCTTGTGAATTTATAACATTGAACCCGATTCATGAGCTAAAACCCCTTTTTACGAAATGGTATGAATTTGTATTATGCATTGAAATTGGCTTTGTCAAAGCCGATTCCTGGAAAATTTTTGCCTTCGACATAAATGTGCTTCATACATCCGGCTTGCAGATGGCTGTCGGAGATTTAATAAAAAAAAGCATCTACCTCTTGACGGATACATTACGCGGTGTACAAATTTCCACATAAAAATGGAATACTTGGGCAAAGGAACTTATAGGTTAATACTGGAGCGTACAGAAAAAGGTTGATCGTGTTTTTTCAACTATACCCCATCAGTCCTTAATTTATAAATTATCCAAAAGCTAGGAGAGAAAGTGTGATGCACTGCGAAACCGTCACCGAAATGAATTAATACACTTGGTCTTGTAATAAGATATCTACAATGTTAAATGGCTCAGGGCTCCTGCTCAAATAGTACAAAATAAAGCAATGCCAACAATAACCCCAAGAATGGAGTGGAAATTCTATGTAAGCTGCTTTCTTCTCTCAGTATTAACCTCAACAGGAAACTATACAGCCCGAATTGCTCTGAAGGAAAGCAAGTCAAGGTAAACACGTTTCACTGTTTAAATCACTGTCTTTTTCTTCAGGAATTGAATTATAGTAATTAAACACTGTGGGGCGGTTCGGTGGCCGAGGAGACTGAGGCGCCGGTCTTCGAACGGTCAGGACCGAGGTTCGAATCCCATTCGGGCCGTTCCCCCGTACGCAGGACTGACTATCCTGTTGCGGGTACTTTCAATTCACGGAAGCCAGAAATGGCAGGCCAAGACCTCTCGAGGTTTTAGAGCCAGAGAAGAAGAAGAAGAATTATACACTGATAATCTTGCCGATGGTTCAGGTCTGCAGACTGCAGTAGAAGAAAGATATGGAATTTGTCACACACCGTCAATTGCTAAAATAGCGAGAAAAAAACAAGAAACCACATCTACCTTTAACCAGCTGGCAACACTGATAGATTAAATGGTACGCGAAGACGTGACTTTCCCACAGAGTGCGGTTTCAAGAGACCAGAAAGGCATACGTACACACACAAAAACACGTACACAATTTATACTATATGCCGTATTCGCGCATACTCACACGCCGAACGAAATCCGGCCGAGAGCAAGAAGAGAAAATGAACAGCGATAATCAATGAGAGCGTGTATGAGAGAGAAACCTCTTTTGGCGGCGATGAAAATTTTATCTATCGCTTCCTTTTTACCGGATGTTCTACAGCACCTTTGGATTGATTTTCAATTTAACTACACCGTACACTAATAAAACACAAGCCGGATGGTAATCAATATATAGAATACGGAATGGTTGCCAGTGAAACTGTATGTTTAATTCAAATTTTGCAGTACCTTCAAAGTAAAGCTGCCCTTCCGTTATGAGATCATCACAACCTCTCGACTGTTCGGCACGTTTCTTGAATTTCTTGCAAAAGCAGCGAGCAGAATATCCCGTTGGCATTTCCCCTCTACTCGCATCGTGTAAACGTACAGCTACTCGAATGTCAAGCTCTTTTTTGAATGTCTGGTGTGAGTTTGATTTACACGGTGTTCCAGTTTGGTCTTAACAAAAAAGACTCACACTCGACATATTAGTTCAAAGAATTCAAGAATACTTCATGTTTCGCCGGATCGAATTCTTGCTGACGGCCGATTCCACATACACATTCATACGAAAGTGCTCGACTTGGTGCATGATTTACATCGTTTTATTTGTACACTGCTGCACTACATTTTTAGAAACAATTTAATCATAAACTTATAGAAATTAGTGATAATTCAAATAAATGAAGCAAGCCTGAAATAACTCTCAAAAGAAAAAAAAAATACAATGGAAAAACTCTGTGTTTTATCGCAGAAAATACATTTCAAAACTCGTTACATTTGTTAGCTCGCAAATAGACTTCCTGGCTAATGTTTAATTTTTTGTTGCCTTTGCATTGGTCTAGTATACTGAAAATTAATTAAAAAATGTAGAAAAGAAATTGTCAACAAACAAAACAGCAAAACCTTTGCAAGATCCCATTTTTATTCGTTTTCTTTTAACGAACTCTTCCGGCTGAATTGTTGTCGAGCATCGATGGAAGAATGCTTGCAATATCAACAATTGCAGGCTGAAAATTTAATCTTATATGTAAGGTGCTCCAATCAATAATTTTAGAGCTATGGGTTTCCGTAGCTCCATAATTATTCAGGTTTCATTTCTGAAAAATATTTTCTTTTGCTGAAGGGCATTTCATAACGTAGACAGTGATCTGCTTTATCCGGTTACTGACAGTTGTCATATGCGAGCGACTGACGGCACACGGATAATCGAGAAGCAGCCGTTGGAAATGGTGCCACAAGAGCGAACATTTGAGCAGCTCGAGACCGATAAATCTTGAATTTTCTTTCGGTTGCTTGCCGTTTCCACGGCTGCAGTTAACGAAGGTAGTATAGTGCGGTTATCCAAGTAGTGGTATGAGTTTACTAAGGTTACAAAGCACTCTAATAAGAAAGCTGCATCATAATCGGATTGTGTGCTGCGTCGGAACTAGCTCAAGAGAACGAAAGAGCGTAATGAAAATAAACCCAACCGAAACAGCAGCTGCCCATCATTGGTTGTGCATAAGAAACTTTCCGTTCCTTGTCGTCTGTTGCAGTCACCTCTGCCCCATTCATTCCGGGGTTATGTCTGTACACCAGCCAGAGGCAACACCAGAGGATTAGATAGGACAAATCGGCAGCAATCACATTCACTTTATGTGCGCCTGCTGATCATCTGAGGAAACGCCATACCGCTGCTTTAAAACCACCTGTCCCGTTGGAAGGAATACTAGTGGGAAATCTGACCGTGTGAGAGATTTCCTGGTTATAATATAAAGCTGACACTACCTCTCGCTAGTGTGTATGTGTATTTCTTTGGCCCACTCTTTTTATAGCCAAAAAAGAAGCGGCTAATGGAGATAAGCATTTTCCAATTTCATTTCCCATCCAAAATTTTCCACACGACGTCGACCTTTCCGTGCAATACACTAATGTTGATCTAGTTTTTTTACTCTTCTTTTTTTGCTGCTGCCTGCATTACTATGCCAATCTGACCCACCACATATACACGTATACACACACACACACACACACACACATTGAAAGGTGGAGGAAGCTGGCAGTCCGAAGGGAAGGCGGGAGGATAGAAAAAAGGAAATCACTAACCCGATAAACTGAACCACACAAATCGTCGAATATAAAGCAACTTATGAGCAGCAAACAAGAAGAGTCAAAAACAACAAATCAAAAACGGTGCAGCAGCTTGGTGTGTGGTAAAGCCCGAAGATAATTGGACATCAACATTGGCTAGTGTGGCCAGTGGAGCGTGTAGTGCAGTGAGTTTCTGTGTGTTGATTTGAAACGGGTGTGTATGTGTTTAGTGGACAGTACGGGAAGTACAGTATATGGGCACGGACAGCGGATAATACCCCCAAAAACGCAACCTCGCTACAATTCGCAATCAAACGACCCTCCAATCATCATAGTTGTAACAGCCACACCGAAACACCGTTTGGACGCTCTGGTTCTGCAAAATAATGCAGCCGGCTATGGGTAGTGTCGTCGATGGTTGTGTGAACCGAGTGCAGCATGTCAAGGGTATATAGGGACCAGCCGTAGCTACCATGTCCGATAACGAGCTCGACCGGACGCTCGTACCCCAGGAGCAATCGTTTGACTCCGTCCCCTACTCGACCCCACCATTGATGCCACTGACCGGAGTCGGTCACGATTCCTCCATTTCGACCATCGTGTCGCCCCAGTCCCGTCACCGGCTGGATCGGTCGAACGGTGCAGAAACGGCGGTGGTACCGGTGACGGCGGAGACGGTTGGTGCTCCATCATTTGGTGCATTCGTACAGCCTCATCCCACACCACAGCACCGACTGCAGCTGTTCCGGTATCCGAATGCGTTCGCACGACATCATCACCCGCCCGCCACAATCAACAAGCATGAGCCCAAGCGCGCCTGTACATCGCTTCCGCTCTACCTTAGCAAGGTAAGTTCCAGTTTGTTTAGGAACGATTCATCCTAACACCATGTCCATTCCTTTTGCAGTAGTCTCAAATGCTTTGAATCGACACCCTTGAAATGAGTTTAAACATACCGGGTTGGAAGTGGCAACGTCTCTACTGTAGGTGGGAGAAGGTGTAAGATCTTACAGAGGTATGAGGGAAAAAACCTCATGGAAACTGATCCTTGTTCTAGTGGTCTTCTTCACACATCTACTGACAGGGGCATAGATAGATATCATCAATTCCGTCGTTACTCGTTGTAGTGTCGACCGCAACCTTCGGCTGTGGTTTTTCGAAAGACTGTAACCCGATTAGTATACCCGGGATTAGCATCTTTCCAGCTGCAGAAGCTGCTGATTGCCTTGATAGAGGAGGACAATGTATGTAATGGCAATGAATTGCACGATACCTAATGTTTGTTTCACTTCATTTTAGCGTCTTACATCTTCTGTACCTTTGGAATGTTGCTATAGCAGTTCCGCTATGTAGAGCACGCATTTCGGCATTATAGCAAAACCCCCCGCCCTTTCGGGAAGCATTGGAGCCGACAATGACGGGCGAAATGCAGCTTGCAATATCACTTGGATGGTTTCGATAATCTTTAATCCCAATCAGTCTTACGGGGTACGACCTGCAATAGCGAAAGGTCCGTACTTGACATGTGCGGTTTTGCAGTGCATCCTTTTCCCAGGTTTCTTGTACTGAGACAATCTTATCGCTATTAGATATCGTATTTGCTATTGTGATATTAGCTTTATATGCTTTTTTCTTTAGTATCGAACGTGCCTGAACAAAGAACGGGCCCATTAGCTGCACTATCGATCGTGAAGGGTATGAAGGTGTGTTTGAAAGGAGATATACACTCAAAAGTCAAGAAGTTCAAAAAAGAAATTTATTTGTGTGATTTTTAAAAAGGCAATTTCCTCACTGATTGCGTTGCCTAGTATTTTAACACGACAGGACAGATATTTATATTGCATTGAGAACGTTTGTTCATATCAGACGCATCAAATTACGTGGCAAAAATAAATTGTAATCTAAAACTGAAAGGTATGACCTAAGAGGTCCTTATATAAACCAAAGATTTTATGGAAAACGGAATATTTACATCTGTGGGAAAGTTAAAGTCAAATCGGTTTACAGGTTTGACCTGTATTCGTAGGTTGATTCTTTATTTTGTTTATCAGCATATTGGTTCGAGTCATAAGCCTCACAAAAATTCAAGTTTTTTATGCTGGATATTGTTGACTGTACTGAAAACTTTTAAGTACGTTAGCTGCAATTTATTTAAAAATATTGTTCCTCAACTAAAATTTCTATTAAAACTTCTCTCGTTGCGCTTAGTAATTTGTTTCTCCCCATTGCCGTACACACACTAATTACTCAAAATTAGTTTTGGAGGCGGAAAGTGTGGCGTTGGTAATAATAATGCACAATATTCGATGAAGCAAGGTTGTTATTACAGAGTTTTTTTATGCGTACTTATGTGAGTGTGTGTTGATTCTGTTGCGTCCCCTTAATGTACTGTACATCAATCTATCAGCCTGGTATGAGCCGTTTGCGGTTGCGTCTTGGTAGATTGTCCGGGCAATACACTGCATGAATTGTACAGTAGCTTGTCGTTCAATCGATAGCCGTATGCAGGGGTCAGGGCTGTACGGTTCGCGCAACGATTTGGGTATTTTAATTGGATTTCAATGCAGATGCTATGCGAAGCGACGACGTTGTGCAAATTGGTCGTGTACTGTCGGGAAGGGAAACGCAGTGGTTGTGGTCAGCTGATGTACAAGGTGAGGTTGTTCTGCCACCACTGCACAATGGCCGTGCGGATCTATGCTGAGCCGCAATGGATTTGCAAATGGCAAGGATTACACACCCGTAACAGTGCTGGGTTGCTGAGGAATCGGGACATGAACCTCCTTATACAGTTTCGCTCTCCGCCTAGAAACAGCACGGGTGATCCGTTTTGTGTGATCGTTTTCTGCTCCGTTGTTCAGGCTAATAAACGATTACGCGCAGTTCGCTTTACAGTAGATGTTGTTTACTGACAGGTTTATTTTCTCTATGAAAAAGTATGTAATGATATTTTAAAAAATTAAAACGTTGCAAAGCACCCACTAATACTTCATCTTTCCAGCATTTATTTTGGTTAATAGGTAGCATGGATTTCCCATAGTTGGGTAGGTTGTTTGCAGAACAGTTGGCAAATTTGTCGAACAATGCTTGATGATGCGTCTGCTAATAAAAAATCACGATTTGTAGCGCGATTGTATCGTTTTCTAATGTTTCGATGTTAATTTGAGCTTTTCGTTGTTGCTTCATGTTAATCGCTTTACACCGATCGTACACCACAACGCAATGATCATTTTTTCTCTATCTCTTTCTGGTTAGTGGTCTCTTTGTTGTGTATATATGGTTAAGGATTTGCTGCGGTACTGTATCGTTAATGCGTAGGGTTATTAGGGTTTATGTTTCGGTCCTATTCAGTCAACTCCCTCTCCATCGAATGGGTGGCCGCTCCTCATAGATCGGTAGCAAAATTTTCCACGGAGTTTTCCGATACATTAATGGCTGCTTTCTGCACATTATTCCATCATCATCAATGAACGCAAGCTACGCTAGGATCGTCTTACACAACCGGATCGGCTTGGTGATTTAGTGAGCAGGCGGTTGTAAAGGTTTTAATTTTGCTCAATTCCAAAACCTCGCAGTTTTTTTAATGCGTTACACTGCTCAATGCATGGATGGATTTGGGCGTAATTTGGTTGGACGAAGTGGTACAGCGCGGACGACTAACAACAACCTCCATTGCATTGCAGGAGGGTTTTGCATTTCGGACCTCACTGCAGTTGCAGTGATATCGTGATGTAAAGGAAGAATGAGTAATGTTATCTTCGAAGCAAGAAGAGGGAGGGGGTCAGATAGGATTTTTGCACATTGCACGAACATATTATATCAAAGATGTTCAAGTATTAGATATCATTGAAGGTTAGTTTGATTCTTCTAATTTGATTACACTCTGTGTTCCTATTTTTGACTAGGAAATTGAATTTTACACGTAACGAGTGCTGAGCAAAGTCATAAAATGAGTCATAATTTAATTAATGACTGGATGCGAGTAATTTTTATTTACTTATAAAGGTTTGATAATATTTTGAAGAGCGATCAAATCTGTTCAAATGCTAGATTGAAATGAACATTATGTATTAATTACAATGGGTCAATCCACCATTTACCTTAGGCCACTTACAATGTAGTATGTAATTAAAATGTAGTGGTGAGCTAATCCTCTGACTTAAAATGAAATGTAAAGATTGTACATAATGTACTTAAAGAAGCTGCCTTTTAAAACCTCGCTGCAGACGATCACAAAAAGTTGGACTAAATGGCAATCCGTCAACTGAGTGTGAGTGACTCTCTCTTATCCGTGTAATAAAGGCCATGTTGTGTAAATTTTTAACTAAACCTCAAAACCACATCCATATTGTTTTACTATGGTTTTGGTTTCGATTTTTCGTGATCAGGCGGCCAAAAATTTTAAATTGAGAAAGTAATCCCGGGGAGTAATTATTTGATAACAGGGTCAGCAACTCATTCGGTTGCGTTAGATTGTTATGATTAGGGAATAAATAATTCATGTATGTTTGCGGTTGTGTGTATGACACGGAAAAAGAATAAGTAGTACATGTAAATACATTTGTGGTTGAATACATGGAAACACGTGACACGTTGGTATTAATTGATTGCTACCTGAATTGATCGTTAAGGTGAAACGGGATACATTTTGTAGAAGAGATTGTTTTTTTATTGTTGTGAAATAATTTTTACGATTGTAAATCAACTTATGGGTACTCCCAACGTTTTGTTTACCTGTTACCAGGGTACTGAGGATCTCTCAATACACAAACATTCCTGATTCACAGCCCATATTAAACTGTGTACCCTGCGTTTGAGTCAGATCAAATCATGCAAGATTACAGCTTGCCTGTGTATCTTGTTATTGCACGCCCAGACGTGAAGCTGCTGGCTCAGTCTCTGTTCCGATATCGCAAGAAAAAAACAACATGATCTGAACGGTTTGCATGGAATCCAACGTTGGTTCCAGTATCGTTCTTGGCTTGGACAGCAGAAGAAGACGCACAGTAGAGACTGGTACTGACGATCTCTCTGGTGAGTTTTTTTTAGCAACCGGCCCAATATTATATTATTTTTGCATTGATGATCGTTCCTGAAATAAGATTATTAACTCAAAAACAACATATTGCAATAAATGAAAGAATTTAAATTTTTTATGGGTTTATACAAGAAAAAGAGAACCCCCTTAAAATTAATCTGAGTGCCCTCATAGCAAAGAGTACAATGCACTACTGCTGCTCGGTTCCGTTCCAAAAACTTATCAGTTCGACTATACGATTACAAAAAGATAACTCATCTGCGGTCCGAAGATAGAGTCCGGTGAACCCACGCACTTGAGAGACACCGCTATAGTTTGATGCGTGCGTGGGATATAACCGCTGAGAGTGGTGAGTGCTGTAGGTTTTCCCTCAACTGTAGTGACGATCGTTTCGCTCTGTTGAGTCTTGCGTAGTGATGGACGGGAGTAAAACTTGCATGCTTATGTTATTAGTAAAATGTAAGAGATAACATATTTTTTTGCGGATTGCTACGAATTAAAATGAGGTCATGAAGGACACTTGAAATGATGCGCTTTTAGTCGATTCATATTTTTAAAATTGTTCCATAGATAAATGTATATTCCTGACAAACTCAACTGTTGTATCTAGGCAAACTGAGCATAGCAGACTACAGTTTTAAGAAGACATAAAACATTTAAGAAACTGTTGAACAAATAGCGAGTGGTAGAATAAAGTTATTATGTCTCATGTTGGAGAATTGTGCTCAAATTTTGTGAAGAAAGCATTTGTTTAAATATTCTAAAATATGAATTGTTTAGTAGAAACTTTTATAAAACATTTATTAGCATATCTGGTCTTGTTTACAGCCTTTGAATAGTGGGTTGTTTTGTCGTTTGTTGCAACTTTCTTATTCTAAGTTTAAACGTAAAAATGAGTAAAAAGTAAAGTATGGCCGATTCATAAATTAATTCGTTACTATCTCTAGTTTACTCGAGGTCCGTGAACGCTTCGCTCTGACTAACGCGGTGAGCGATTTGTTTCGCGGAGAGCTGAGTGCGGATGAGTGACCGCTGGTTTCGGGCTGTTTGGTTGGTGTCGGAACCCGCGCTCAGAAGCTCGCCAACCGTCAGTTGAGTAATACGCGTCTACGTGAAGTACGTGCGCGCGCGTGCTCGTGTGTGCGTCCGTATTTTTCCTTTCACTATTTGGGCAGCCCTTAAAAAAACCCTTTCGGAGGGAAGGAAAGGGTGTGTTAATAGCGTATCGCACGGCAAAATCTTCCTTCACAAATTTATCCGTGCTATTGTTCCGTTCCGTGGTGCGTGCTGTGAAGCGTGCATTCTTGTGTACCTGGTTTTGTGCAGTGCGTTGATAGTTGTTCTAAATCATCATTTCCAATGGTATGGTGCATACACAGAGGGATAGAGAAAAAAAAGAGAATTACCATCTCGTCCGATCAGTCGGTTTGATCGTTCGGTGTATTTCGTTTTCTACCACAGTGTTTTATGTGTTAGTTTAAGTTACGTTTGGAAATGTTACCAAGTGACAGTTTCATGCAAAGCAGTAGCTATGTGGTTCCCTGATCTTTTCTGCATTCACCCACACACGTGTACAAGCATATAGAGTGACTCATCAGTTCATCGATCACGATCAACCCTTATTCCGCAAGGAGGAAAATCCCAATCGTCTAGTTCATATTTCGTTTTGTTCCCTCCAATTATATTTTTCGTGTGTGGTTTATGTTGTTAAAAATTCGAACTTAAAAATGGTTTACCCTTCTTCCGTAAATACACTGTTCTTTCCCCTCCTGCTTGAAACCCGTGAAGGCCACGGTTCGTAGCGTTTTTCCCGTTTTGTTTTCCGTTAGCAAATTTCCATTTGCTGCTTCCACATATATACATACATGTATGTATATATCCATTTCGGCACCTTTCCGTTTTGCCGTTTCATATTCTGGTGGAAGGTTTTTTTTGCGTTACATTGTGCACCTCTTCGGATTACTCACCCTCATTTTCCTCACGCCATCCAGCCGCTACTAGTGATGCTTTGCAATTCTGTGCAGCAATGCAACACCCCCAATAAATGTGAACGAGAGAGAGAGAGAGAGAGAGAGA
>KI422464.1:69306-121085 GCA_000473375.1 Anopheles culicifacies
TCCGTTCCGGCTCGATCGGTTTTAGAGCTTCTTCAGAGAGTGGCAGGTTTCCTTCCGCTTTTTACCGCACTGAAATTTTCATCCCATTACGCGCCCTCCTGGTGGAGCATTTGGAGGAGCGTATGCATTTGTGACTTATGCAACGTTCATTGCCTCCTCCAACTGAAAGCCATTGTGTTTGTTCTCGCTGGCTTAATTAGCGATTATCATATTGTGTCCCTGTTTGCGAGTGTGTGTGTACTGTTGATTTTTTTTCAAACGCCCCACCACGTATTCTGCACATTGAAATGCAATTTTTTGTGATCGCGTATGTTTGTAGACGTGTGTGTGGAAAATCGTGAAAAGTGTGTGGAAAATTCTAGAACAAGCGGACCTTTTTGGTGTAATTCCCTAACAAATAAATGAATGCATAAAATTTGAAAGAATGGGATCAATAAAATTCCTACGATCATCAAGACATATTTCATATGTGGAAAAAACAATGTGATAAAACACTACATAGCGTTTAGAATGTTCTCCAACCATCAACCGGCGTTGCAAAAATGTGACGTTGCATTTTTATCCTCCGATCAAACAGCAACAATCAACCAGAAATAAATTTTCGTTACGTTTTTCTTGCGTGTGATGATATTTAAAGTGTAGCAAAATGCATATACTTTTTCAAATATATTTCTCATCAAATGAATAAGACTATGCTTTAGGAAATGGTGCTCTGTTAAGGGGTTTTGCCTTTTTTTTAAGAAACGAAACAACAGCCCCAAAATAGAAAGAAAAGCAACAAAGCTAACGCAAGGTATTGATGCCGTTTTTCCTGTCTTAATTTAACCTCACACCTTTCGTCGGCATCTGACTACTGTATGCCATTGCTGTTGGTCTTGTGAAAATGATGCGGAATTTTTGTGTAAGCGAATTAGCGCTCAAGGGAAAGAGAGAGAGAGAGAGAGAACGAGGAGAAAAAACCTCTCCTTCAAAGGGGAATTATTCCGAAAGTAAGTCATTTTCCAAAGGTTAATGGGTGAAGACGTCCCACTCGTCTCGACGGGCCTTAATAACAAGGCAAACGGGTAATAATGGTACTGCAATAGAAGTAACAATGATCATAACGATAGGAAAACAGCTAAAGAAAAGGTTTGATGGTTGATTAAGTTTTCCCTATTGGATGAACGAGGCGAGCGAAAAGAGGCTGTGTATAGAAAAAAAATGTGAACAGCAGGAGTCCTCAAAAAGTTGATTGTAGTAGTTGGGGGATAAAAAGAAAATTTAGCAGTAAAAAGTAAGATTTCTAAAAATCCAACCTGTTTTCGGGGATATTATTGAGACAAGCGGATTTTTTTTTTCATATTTCGAGACATTTTAAGTGATTGGTATAAAATGTTCTCTCTTCCTCAAGTGATCGATAGCATTTAGCTTAGGAAAAACCACGCAACATTCCAGCTAGATAAGATACCTGCGGTGGAAAGACACCCCATCGGTGTACGGTACGACGATATGACGCAGAACGATCGTGCACAATACGAGGCGCACCGTAAGCAAACTTCGGGTGTCGTCTGCAGCACTGCTGCTGGGTTTAGTGTCATGATGGTGTAAAGAAAAAAGTGAAAAGAGCTAAAAAAAAGGAAATAAGGAGTAAATTAAGCAGTGATTTTCGGCGCAGTGAGATAAAAATTGTTCAGCGAATAAGACTAGCGCATCGTGTTACAGGATTGAACCTCATCAATACACCAATACGCGATTACTAAGGTGGAGATCGCTCTGTCTCACACACATTCCTGATCAGGTTGGTACGTTGAGCTGCTTCGCTCCCGGTGGATGGAGCGGAAGGCAGAATACGCAACAGAGAAAAGGTAAAGATTCCGTCACTGATAATCCTGGTCACGGCACCAGATGTGTTGGCGATACTATGAACACAATTCGCTATGTATCCATCAATTAATGTAGCTTTATTTTTGGATTATTTTTCCTAGCCAGGAAAAGGTATAATAATAAAATTATCTAAAAGGCTGCAAAATTCACTTCTTTTAATGGTTTGCATTTGTGCTTCTGGTATTTGCTTTTCACACGTTCCGTTCTACCTACGTTCCTCATTTCTATTTCTCAAACGTTAGGAATTGCTTTCTTTGCCACACCCGATCTTTCGTCACCTCAGTGAACCAATATCCGTTCCGATTGAATGATAAATTACCGGATGAAAAGCGTTACTGTGTATGGGTGTGCGTTTTACAGCATTCTAAACATCAACAAACGCTTCTTTAGAACCCATTACAGAAGGTGTTAAATTTCACACCGGCCACCATACTGCGTTGCTTTCTCCCAATGACGACTTCATTAGCGCACAAAATTCTACGCCCTGTTGTGGTAGTTAATGGCGCCCGGTACTAGGGGATGCACCTCAGCAGGCCAGAATTAGAACCGTCGCTGTTTCGTTCCGTTTTAGGTGTAAGATGGTGTTTGGAAAATGAAGTTCTTACGTTGCTTTCCAGCTTCCGGATGAGAGCTGGGGAGGAGTTATGGGTGTAGACCTTTGGGAATTGGGTTGGCTAGGGTCAGCCGAGGTCAGCCAAGATCCGTTTGTAAACCCACCAGCAACTCCGGATGCTGCCAGACGCATTAGTGGAGCCGATTATTATTACTATTACGCTAGCGGGAATGGTGATTTTCCCTTTTTACTCTTTTTTGTGCCAAATCAACATCCAGCCCTAGAACTGGAAGAAATAAAAAAAGAATGATAAAAAACGTGAAAGATAATACAGACGGTTTGGTAAATTGCATGCGTAACCAACTAACCAGCTGGAAACTGGGCAGCCCTCTTGGCAGTGTGTTCGGGTGTTGTGTTCCCATTTTGAACAGGACACACCGGGTTGAGGAGGTATCGAGCCCGCATCGAAATGTGGGAGGGCTCCTTGATTGATTTTTTGTAACGTCTGGTGAAAATAGAACAGATAAAAGTAATGTTAGTTAAACAGTTAATGCTTGCTGTGTACGGAACGGAATTTGTGTGTGAGAGTTTTTTTTTCGTTCATGGTACGCCAATTTATTATTTGTGTGTCGTTATATTTTTCTGTAACTTCAACATAAAAAAAAAGTTTCCTAAATGTTGTTTCAAATTTTCAAGAATTTCTAGGTATCGTGAAATTTTTGGCATCTGTAAAACTTTACTACCTACAATCATCTATTTTTATGTTTCATTCATGAGACCTAGCTTTTGCATTCTCACAGACATAGCGGAGAACTCCACTATTAGCCAAATTTCCAACAAATGCCACGTCGGTTCTGACAAAAGATGGCGGGGTGTGTTTACAATATTCATAAATTGAGGATATGCAATTGAATTTGAATATGTTTGAAAAGCTACTCCTAACGTCTCCGTCATAGCTTCAAAAGCAAATTATCCCAACAAGTCACCCAACGGAAGTTCACATGAAACGGTACTTAGAAAGATTAAAATAATCTAACCTGCTACGTGGTAAATAAACTCTAATAGGCCAGGCAAAAAAAAAAAACATTCGAATATCTTCAAACCACTTAAAAATTCAACGCGAATGTCTTCTTTTTTGAAATATCCCCAAACCATTTTAGTAATTGACTGTCGCATTACAAGACGGCTCGGAATATGGTTTTTGCGATCGAAACGAAACGGACTTTTTCGTCTGTGGCACTTTCAACAAATAACCTTGAAAATGGCTTTGGAAGGGGCATCCTTTTTTAACCAAAACCCGTTGTATGCTAGGATGTGTAGGGGTCGGATTCGGTTGATGCGTTTTGTGGCCATTTGCGATACCCCTGATAAGGGTTAATTCGGTACTCTGCCGATGGCCTCTTACAAATTTTCCCCCTCCGACTCCCTCTCCATGATATGGCGGTTGTTCCAGTTGATCAACCAACCATGGCCGACCGCATAGAAAACGCATTCCATCATTGAAGAAGAGCACACTCGTGTGTGCGTATCTATTTGTGTGAAGGGTGTTTTTGGAAAATACGTTTTTTAAACATAATCATAATTATAAAGACGCGGTTTTTCAAATGTACATAATTTTTTTTACTAATCTTGTGAAACATTTACACAAAAAAATATGAAGAAAAGAAACTCTTGAAGGTTGTCTTGATCACAAAGTGTTACACCGGTACAATTATGTCACTTTGTCTCTCTTAAGCTTACGGTCGACGATGTATATTGAATCGAACGCGAACGATTTTCAATGTCCTTGTAAGGTGAAGTTACAGAGTGGGTATCTTCTGCTTGCTAGTCTAAAACGAACTCCATCAGACGTGTCCTTCATCAAACAAATATACGTGAAATAAGAAAAACAAATCAGATTATTTTTCTTCAATACATAAAATAAATAAATTTATATTATTTTCTAACAATTGACACAAACACTCGTGCTCTCTTACTCATCCCTTTTGTCTCCAGCACACTGTTCTCCCTTAATTTAGGAAAAAGTTGCAAAAGGCAAATATTATCGAACAATTCGGTAAAATTGTTCACCACGTCATCGTGAAAAAGGGGAAAATTCTCCCCGCTCATTAGGCCTTGAAACAGAATTTCTTCACACACAACAACAACGGTTGTCTTCTCATCCTTTTTCTTCAAACTTTCCTTCTCCCTCCGCTGCTTGTTACGTTTTGCGAGTGTCACAATGCAATCGTTTGGCGTGTGTGGCGTGTGTCTCTGTTAACCGAACGAATAGTGCCACGCCAACACTTTTTCGTGCAAGCGACAAAAAGCAAACTCAGACACACACACGCGAAAGGGATGTGGGAGGTTTTGGTGGTAATTATTACACAAAAAAACACCTTCAAACCATCACCGTCCCACTCCGAGTTGCAACTTCACATTTCTGCGTGTGAGTGCATCTGGTGCACGAGACACGGGTCAGAGGATATGATGCGGCGTTGTGGCCTCTGAAGCGCTTTTTTCGATTTTCATTGTACCTTCGTTTTTGGGTGTCAGTTTGGCTAAGTTAACAGTCTTATTAATTTACGAAACCAACACACGCGCGCTTGTGTGTTTGTGTTGTTGTGGTGGGTAATAACGCCCGTTCATAACAAACAACAAAAATCCGTCTGTTCAGTTACGTTCCATATGCTCGAACGACAATTTGGACGTGCATTTGGTCGAGCGCACTCGCGTTTTTTTGTGTGTGTTTTGTCATTTGCCAAAATTTGTGTGCTATTTTCTAATCAAAATAAAAATAAAAAATAACAAATCTAATTAAATAAGTGATTTGTGCGTGCATGATATTTCTACATCCTTCGAAAATCAATCACCTTCCTGCGTGTTCGTATCAGCATTCAATCAACCCCCGCGCATACCTGTGTTATGTGTCCACTGTAGTGCTAGTGGTGTTGCGAAACCGTTCCATTTCGTTATTTTCTGTGCAGGCAGGTGCTGATTGATATTTGATTTGTTTTTAATCCCTCGGGTGCAGTGCGTCAGTCGAAGGACGCTCCAGATTTGGGTGATCCGCGTTTCGACGTCCTCAACGTTGTCACAGAACTCGTCCTGATGTGGTGCCCACGAGCCGTGCGAGCGGTGGCGATTGGGCATCGCAGGCTTGCGGCGACGGGCAGCAGAGGAGTGGGAAGTGTTGGTAGCAGAGGGGGTAGAGTTTCGCGGCCCTTTCGCGGTAGTCGGCGGTGCTTTCGCTGGGCGGCCCGGTAGCCGCACAACGATCCTGCGCCGGGACAGTATAGCCCTCGGCCGACGGCACCTTCGGCCATTCGCAGTGCCAATGGTGCTGGTGCCCGCCTTCTTCGTGGCAGTGCAATGTTTCGCCTCCAACATTGGCACACTGCTGAGACACATTGTAGGTATTTTATACTGCTAGGTTGGCTATACTATATTGGTAATAATCGCAAGATAGCGGGATGGTACTGTGGTCTTGTGACGTGATGGTATGTTTAATACACAGGATGGTCGTTGTTCAAATCTCACCGGGACACTCTCTCTACAAGAGCTTGACACTTAAAAAAAAATCGGATACCTCCGGTAATTTACAATACAGTTAAAATCTCAAATGTAATGTAATGTCCAATGTCTAAAATAGTGTGCAAACATGCGTGATATTCCATGCTCGCGTTTGTTAGCACATAAGCGTGATCTCCAGTGGTGGTGTGGTTTTGTTGTACATTTTTTTCTATTAGTAGCGGTTCCGTCACAATTGTCACCAACAGCTCGCTTTTGCATCACATAAAGTGTATACGTGCGATAGCACCCGGAGAAAAGAGAGTAGAGCAATAATGAAACGAAAAATCAGAGCTGGGAGGGGGAGGAAAATTACGATCCAATTCAGCTGGAGATTAATTAGACTGCGAAATACAGAGAAAAGGGTTACCTTAAAAAGGGGCACAGCAAACTGCTGGCGACAACCTCCTCTGCAGCTTCGGGGAGATCACATCATACATTTTTTCTGCTCCTTTTAATGGCACGGTTGAAACGGTTTGTCTTTCTGGCTGGTTCTGGCAATGTTTCGTCACCGGAATCCGCAGCTTCGTGCTCTACATCGCGATCATACGGAGAATAATAAAAAAATCATCAAACTCGATTCCCTCTTATCTGCTAAGAGCGTTATTAGTAACGAAATTAAAAAAAGGCAGTTTAAAACAGCGTCTTAAATGTTTGTCGTTGAAAAAAAAACAACAGCTCCGAGAGCTTTATATGGTGACTAATCGAATCGGCCGCGGTCGTACGATAAGAAAACGGTACGGTTGTGTGTATGTTTGTGTATTTGAAAGGAAATGCAGCCGATAGAAAATGAAAATGGAAGGTACGCTTGTGTCGCAAGCTGATAAGCTGTCGGGTTACACATTTTGTTTCGATTGTTAGTTGCGGTTTTTAAGTATGGTACAGGCAGTCCAAGAGTAACACTTTATTCAGGAACTCGAAAATGCCCAAATAATCACGTATGTCTAGGTGGTATACTGCATGTATTGTTTTATTTATTTATTTATGTATTTCGTATAAACGAACAAAAATGAAAATAGTTTTAATAAGTAAGCTAAATTTCTGTGAAACTGAGATTGTTTTTGACATGCTTTTAGATATCTATCATATTAATGAACTCCTAAAAATAAACCCTTCTGCTATACAATTCCATATTAATAAAAAATCCAAATACGCCCATTATCTGGATTGCTTACTCGGCAAAGGAGGTGAGCTACATTCTGTTTTTTTCTTTAGCTGTCATTGGATTTACAGTTATCTGTTAAATTTTATAAACTGTAATTTCATAGCTACACGGACAATCCGGCCTGTGGTTAAATGACATCCGGATAATCGGCGTTCAACGGGTTTGTCGGGAGCAAACCGAACTGTGACTCCGACTCTTAATATATCAGAAAATCGTGTATCTCGTAGAATGTCTGTATGTTGTATATTATTACCATTTTATACCATTTGCGATCGAAAGCATTCAATTCGCCAGCTAACCGTACACGTTTGCCAGTGCACATAATTCGTGCCTTAATACGCGCTTCGCCATCTCCGCCAACATCCTCCCATATCACGTTGAAGCTTGAAATCGTGCCATCGTGGTTGTCTATCGCTATCGCAAATCGGCGTACACTACAGTCACGGACAGAAGGGTTGGCGGCCGTTGGTGTTTGTGTAATGTTTTTGCATGCGAGCTTCTTTGTATCGCTATTAGCTGTGTTCCTCCTACCCCTTTTGTTGCAGCTAAGCAAAAATTGATAAGCGTGGTAGGTTTGTCGCTTGATGCGTTTGTTACACTTCAACGCTTCTTTGCTATCCAGTTTTGTTCCCATTTTTGTCGCAGGTATGCAAGCGTGCGTAATCGCTTATCGGAAGATTGAATCGAGTGCAACAAATTCAATTCGCTCGTCTACAGCTAAATGGGAGCAATTTGACTGTTTGTCGAACAAATGCTTCCGTGTAGAGTCTGGAATCAAATTCGGAATTGATTTCGCTACCAAAATAGTAATCTGAAGTCATTTTGGATGGTTTGATTTCATTATTATGCAATCAAATTTAGGTTTTTTGTCTCCAGAATCATTTCCGATTCATGAATCCATTCCGAAGTTCCCATCACTAGTATATCGCATTGTATCACATCAAGACCGGACGAAGGTTCGTCGCTTACCATTCAGTACTCGGTCGTTGAAGTCTTTTGTTCGATTTCGCGTTAGTAGTTGATTGTAGTTCTCCTCGGGGCCGTTACAATCCGGGGGAGAGGGTTTTTTTGGCGTTAATGGAATGAGGAAGAAGAAAAATAATAAAGCACTCACATACACAAACAGAAAGAGCCAAACGGAAAATCAAATACCAAGGGGAAACCCATTTTGAATGATAGTAATGGTGTACTGCACATCCGCACCAATCGCGCACGTAGCCTTTATTGTTCTCGGTGGTGTTGCTTCTTTTCTCACTCTTTTTTCTCTCGTTGTGTTGCCTACAACTTTTCTCATTCCCCCCGTTTCGTGTCACCCAAAAAAAGCCCTCCCTCGTTCAGCTAGCCTCGTTTTTTACGGAACTAATTAAAATCTCATTTCCAATCCCGCGAGCGCTTTTGGAGGCGCACTACCAGCTGCTGTTGCCTTCTTTCTATTCGCGCACTGTTATGTCTGATTTATCTGAACGGTTCTGCATATGCCTGGACCGGTGTATGTATGTATGTGTGTTTGAATTCAACCATCATCCGGTAAGGTACAGTGTTTTTGAAGCAGGCTTTGCAAATAGTCGCAGCCGCATGCATCGCAATCGAAACACGGCGAATAGCAACTGCTGTGGCCATCGTTGATTGCGCACCACGTTGAACGGATGGTGTCTGTGGCACCATTCCGCTCCTTCCCATCTCTGCCTTCATCATTCTTTGGTTCATGTAGGCGATTTGAACCGTGCAGTTTGCGTGCCTATCCGTCTATGTAGAGGATTTTTTTATTGTAGTTGTTGTTCGCCCATTTCGCATTACATGAAACCATCATGTGTGCCTCTGTGCTTCTGGTAGAGTGTTGCGTACGTTGCCTATTGCCTTCTTGCAACAGTTTTAGGACGGGTTCAACCTTCGGTGGTGTTACTCCGCCAGTTGGGCCGAGAACCATGTTGTGGTTGAGAGGGATAGAGAGAGATAGAGAGAAAGAGAGAGAGAGAAGGAGGGAGGTCCCCGGCAAGGTTTCGCACGATCACTTTTTTAATTGATCGATTTGGGCGTGTTCTCAAGGTGTATGCTTTTCCTCTGTGTGTATGTTGGGGTTGTAAGAGGAGAAGAATGAAACTGGCAACCGAGTATGACGAGATTTCAGCTGCAAATGTTGTGAAATAATTCTTTAAAAATGCAATTTTTAGCAATTGCCATTTTGACTTATCTTATAGTAAAAAGTGTTGAAAATTAATCTAATCAGTTTGAGTTGGGCTAGACCAGAAGTGAACCGTTTCAAACTGGGCTGGCTTTCACTTGTGTCCCGAGGGAATGTGATGACGAACGAGTACGAATCTTCCTTTTCTGAAGCTTCTCTGACCGAGTTTTTACCTTGTTCAGCTTTATTTTTTATTAATAAAAAAAATCTATCTCTCTCGCTCACTCGCTCGATCTATCTCCTTTTGGTGTGCGTTTGATTAATGTCTTTACCATTCCTTCCCTATTTTTCACCTTGTGATGTAGTGGGCAACACGTTTTGCCTTCCGTTAATGAGACTGCAGCAGCAAGTGCCATCGAATGGCTGAGGTTAATAGAAACCAGCCCCAACACACGGTTTCCCCATCCAATAACCAACCACTTGCAATTAATCGCGAACTGATATGCGATGCATTATGAGTTTGCCATGTGTCTCGTCTGTTTTTCCTTCCGGTCCGGATAGGACAGTTTCTATATTTCCCCTCCTTTCTTTTCCCTTTTTTATATTTTATTTTACACTTTCTCTCCCGAGCAGTCTATCAAATCCGCGGACGGGTTTGATTTGGTGCGCTTTTGCTTTATTTAATTCTTCGTCTGCTTAGTGTGTCACTAAAGCAGAGCGAATGTGGCCTCCTTCGGCTCATCATCATCATCATCTTTATTATCAGTGTCGGGTTGATGTTGGCAACCCCAACCGGTTGCCTTATGTGCTTCCTTTCGTGTACCAGACCGGTTTCGGGATCTTGTTAGGTACCGGTTGGTGTCAGTATTTGTTTCACTAGCTCCTCGTGCTGACATGGGGTGGGGACTATTTCTTAATGAATAAAAATTAAGTGAAAATACAACACATGCATAAGGATTAGTCTAACGAAATGGGAGGGAAATTGGAAGCACCTTGCGGCAGGCATCAAATATTGTCTCATATCGTGTCAAGCTCATCCGGTTGGGAAGGAAGATAAAAGCTGTATAAATGAGTGACCACTTGCATACAAATTTCCTCAATATTTTTTTTCAGGTCTCTCGCTTTGCTCTGATTTTGTTGCCCACATATGACAGCAAGTGATGGAACTAATAGCTTATTGCAGTGAGCTGATTCGTCTAAGAATATTCGAATCTGTTTCCATATTTTTTGAGATCAATAAAAAATATCTTCCTACCTCACTCAATCCAACTAGTGATTCACTATATAATTAACTCCGCTTGCTTAAAACTCACTGTTTAATTAACTCACTAGTTCCCAAAGAGTGAGTAAGTATTCGACGTAAAAACAGTGAGTAAAGCAGCGAGAAGATTCATACAAATTCATCAAATTGAGATGATTTTACTTATTAAATGCTCTCACTCATATGGGAGTTTACTCACTCTTATTAGCTCTTTTAGATTACTTATTTTGAACGAAAACAAAATAGCGCATTAAATCAATTTTAAAAATCTTTCCAGACATTCTAAGGCAAATAAAATATTATCGATCTTCAGTTTAGGTATAAAAATTAATATTTCCTTCTTTGAAGTGCGTGGTTAAAGCGTGTGTTATTGGCGTTCGATTTTTGTTGCACGCGCTGCTCGCGGTTCCTTTAGACCGGATCGGAAGGGAAACGTGTGACCCTGGCGCGTGGTTCACCGCTTAAAATAAACCTTGGCGCACTTCCTTTCCTCCACATTTTGGCCCTCAAAATCATTTAAGGAAATCATCGAAGGAAAACACACAAAACCACAGACACGCAAACCTTCGCCATTTAAATCGCACACAGACCCCGAATGTCGTCTGAGCGGTTTTTTCGTTCACATTTTTACATTACGCTTCGTCATATTCTTAACGTGTTTTCTTCGGTTGGTTGATTTGTTTCCTTCTTTGTTTTGTCCTTCCTGCCAATCCGGTTGTTCATTTTGGTGAGTGTTGCAGTGGCCAATACAAACGAAAAATGCGCGAATTAGTTACATTATAAGCTACACACAATCATACAACGTCGAACAATAGCGTGGAGAGCAGCGCCATGGGGACACATATCTCTTGGGTAGCATTATCAAAACGGGATGATTCATGGTTCATGGCATTCGATCATGACTACCGCTTTTGTTGGGTTGGTATGTGCGTGCGGTGATCCTTTTGCGGTAGCGAACGCATTAGCCTAATGGGCCGCTACGGCCAACGGGGTGGTTCGTTTCTTTTATTTATTGTTTTGTTGCGTTGCAATCATTTCGCTAATCTGATGGAATCATTTTTGTCACGGAGCGTATAAGGATGGGACCAATAGGTAAAGAGTGGAGGTTGGTTTCTAATTATAAAATAGATTTTACTGAGTTTGAAAAGCATTCAAAGCATTATCTGTTCATTGCCAATAATATGTTTCTATGTTTTAAAAATAAACAAAAATAAAATCATACAGATACGATTAACTGTCTAAAGTATTTTTTATATAAAAAAGTAAATTAGCAATACATGTTATAAAGGAAATTATATATTGTATATTTCCATCTCATGATGTTATTATCATATATTTTTTAATTTCTTTTTACTTTGTTGTTTTAGATATTTGATTCGTGTTTTTTTAATTCATTTATTCATATTCGAATACATTTCTTAGCAGCGACAGTGTTATTTTTGTTCTTCATTATGTTGTGTACCTGTACGGCTTTACTTCTTCGGTCAGCAATTGCAATTTTGACTTACTTTCATTTGGTCGCCGTCTTACAAACCCTCCTACCGCCCATTTTTCACTATTTCGCTTCAAGCGTGCGCATCACCATTAACGTCATAATTTTTTCCATGTAGCAAGTATGAAGGTGTGAGTGGATTTTTTCTCCTTGCAGTGTGTAATTATTTTCCCGCTCTTTAACCTCCGGCATGACAGTGTGTGGGGTTAGCTTTCTTGTGCCGTCAGTTTGAATAAAAAAAAAGAATAGAAAGGAAAAGGGCACGCTATGAGAAAAAAATCTCCGAACCAGGTTGACTCGGTTTTCCGTGTCAGCTGAGCTGTGATGCGCTCTTCTTCAGTTTTGTCCCATACACATTGCATTGGGGGATGAAACAAGGGAAAAGAGAGGGATAGAAAAACCATTGAGAGTGACGCCGTGGTGTGAACATCGGAGACCCGTATTACATTTGATCTTGATGTGTCTTCGGCAGCGTGCGCGAGGTTAGTATGTTAATTATTCACCACCGTGTGCGACCTTTACGGCAGGGAAAAGGTTAGCAAGCCGCTCTACTACCGAAGCTACTGCTCTGCTTCGGTTTGTTTTGCTTCGTACAAGTCGTCGTTCGACTGGTAAGCCTGGTCGTACACGGGGATAATATGAAAGTCTCGTGGTGACTTTCTGTTGGCAATGTGAAAAGTCATCTGCACCTGGGTTCGGTGGGCCATGGGGTGGAAGGGTTTTTGTTGTTGTTGTTTTTTTTTGCTTGTTGCACTATCGTGTGCGCTATCGGCATGTTGTGTGATTGTTTTTTTCGCAGTTTTCGTCGGTCGGTGCGTTTCTTTATCGCTAAGCGCGGAAGTAATGCGATACCCTTTGCTCTTCGTGTCCGTATTGCATGATTCAGCGAAATGTGTCAAAGCGTTTGTAAACCAAAACGTCAACGATTATTATACTATGGCGAAACTGTCAAACGCGCATGCTGTGCGTGCCTGTGACGGCAGACGTCTGCTGGATGGAAGTTAGAATGTGAAGTATATTATGTTACCATGTGTGACGGTAGCAATCTTTTGTTTACTTACGTATGTACCGTATCAAAATACTTGTGGGGAGCTTGAAGCTATTTGTTAATCATCACAACATATGGAACATTGAACTAAGGAGATTGTATTGTTCAATAAAATGTATTGAAAGCCGTAAAATAATTGTTCAGGAATTTTCGATTGCGCAAAGGTTCATGAACAATCATAAATATATTGAGAATCACTTATTCTGTTAAAAGATTCATTCACGATCATGAATCTGATCACGAATGAATCAAGAATATATAGATATTTTAATTTAAATGTTGACTGTATATACAGAACGAATTCTCGAGGGGTGAAGCATTAAAGATTCGATTCATGTATCCAAATCTGAATCCAGATTCGATCAAACTTACTTGTATAAAACAAGAATCTTTCATGGAAAGAGGGATCATCTTTCGAGTTAAATATTTGAGTGTTACAATTTCATTGAAAGTTTCCGTTTTTTAAACATTTAGTTTATTGTCACAGTATTTATTGTTTGATTTTGCAACAGTTTATTTCTTTCTCATAAAAAAAACACAATGACAAACGCTAATTTTGATTGAATAATGTCTTCACTTTACTCATCGTGCATTGAAATTGCGCATATCCTTTCGCAAACGTAATCGGGCAGCCTTGTCGTTGCTTGTTTGCCGGAGACTTTACATTATTTTCATTCACTTTTCGGGCGAATCACGCAACGAGTGAGCATTTCATCCAACCCATTTTCACACACATGTACGTGGATAAAATGAACAATAACATCGTTTTGTGACAATAGTTGCCGTGAAGATGGAGCGAAGCAAACGTACAGCCAAACCTAATAGCCATAACCGGAAGCCGTCCATCGACTGTGCCAACTAGCGTGCGTCTTGGAAGACGCAACGCGCGGCCGCGTCATCGTTCGACGCCGCTGGTAATGTTAATTGCATCCGACGCCCCAATACACCGCGCTGCACTCAGTCCCCTCTTTTTTTGACACGAGATTGTTCTGGGCTGCCGTTTGGCGTTGCGCAATACAAACATCACGGGCCCGATTTCAGCATTAATGTTGGTGGCAGCCAGCTGGAAAACGAAAAAGAAAATTGAGCCAAACCCCACGGGGTGGGCAAACAGGGGATGGAAAAAATCACCTGATCGCGGTGGGTGAGACACGGTGGCCGGCTTCGTCTGTGATCGTTACGTGATAAGACGCGATTTAGAGGTTGTTGGTTTTGCGATTTGTGGTCCAAGGAGAGTTTCACGTAATGATGGTTTTCATTTCCTTCCCTGCCCAGATGCGTCCTCACACGGAGCGTCTGGCGCTGATCTTCACCGCAGGGGTTGCAGGATCCCAAACAGTGGTCAAATTAATTGTTTACCGTAACATAAGCGAGCATGATGCATATAAATAATTAACACACCTCAACGCTTATGCTTACGCTTGTTTAGCCTTGGTATGATGTATGACTCTTGTTTACAGGCGCCACCAGCCAAGAGAATTGTTGCATTTAAACAAAACAAAACAAAAAAAAGACCACCACACTAACCACAAATTTGATGTGTTTGAAATAAGGCGTAGCCCACTTTATGTTACGCGCCCGCGAGCATTAATGTCGCTGTTTCGAATTTCGCAAAGGTTTCCGCCAATTTTTCACTTTCCATTTCGTCACTGCACGGTGTCATCTGTTGACAACCGTAGGAAAGCTTACCTAAATGGCAACGTGTAAGAAAATCATTGCCGTGTGTGTGTTTTTTATCTGTTAGGGTTAAGTTTTGTTTGCTTTTTTTACATTACTCTATCTCGTAGCTGGATGATGTTGATCACGTCACCCCGCAACCTAACTCTCTACCGGTTACAATCGCAGCACAAGATCGAACGGGTGTGCCAGTTACATGATGCATTTTCTTTCTTTTGTCCGAAAACGATTGCCAACGATCGTGTGACGTGGCTTTGGGTTTTAGTTTGGAAACAATTTACTATCGCCGCGGGCGCACTGTAAGATGCGGAAAAGAAATGCGTACCGAACGAGCACGATGAGCCGTTATTTCATATGAAAATCAAAAATAAATCACGAACGTTTGGGCGCGAAAGAAAATCTGCAGTCCAAAGGAAAATCGGCAAATTTGACTTGTTACGATTACGGTTGTGCCAATTCGCCTCGGCACCGTTGTTTAATTTCCTTACGCATTTGCATCGTGTGTGCTTGTATAGGGTATTTTTTGTTGGGAGGTTTGCCTCGTAGTACGTTAAAGCAAAATTTGTGCACCTCATCCGGAAATTGAAAAATACCGCCAAAATCGGTTCGACTTCAAAATTCCTCCAAAAACCTATTTCCCCAAATGTCCGGGTGCCTTGAGGGAGTAATTTCTCCTTACTTCTAGCACCAAATTTGTTTTATTATAAAGTAATCATAACAATTATGCTTTATTTTCTTTTTGTTATTTATTTTTAACTTATGGTTTGCGAAAGTAAAGAAGATTCGTATCTCAAAACGCTGTAAGTGTGATTAAAAATTAATCACCTCTGCTAGTGTCCGTCCGCAAATAGTGCTTGGCTATTGATTTTTCACCCATGTTCACCGTTACCATCCCCATTGGTCGGATAAATATTTCTACCGTTCTTTTCCGTCATGGTCGCGTGGCGATGAGGAATGTGAAAATGGTTTACCATCGATTAATTAATCAACTTATGGATGGTTCTTCGCGGGTGCGTGTATCCGTTGGGGACATTATTACGGCCGCGCCCTTGCATTGGACATTCCTTTCCATTGCACTTACCGAAAGGGGTGCTTCCGAATGGAAGGCGCGAGAGAGAGAGAGAATACGAACCATTCGCCAAAGAATTGGAGTTGGTCGATGTACGTATTTGGCGAGACACCGGAAACCAACGCGTTTTTGAATCGATGTCAATCGATGGCTAATTGGAATGTGATATCAGTGTTGTGGTGTCGTTGCAGTTAAATGTAATTTCTACATATTGTCGACCCTCAAACGTCTCATTGACAGCATTCTTAAATTATTTATTATTTTCACATTATGTTCAATTACTGTAGTCATTATATTGTTACTGCTTTTGTCACATTATCTACATGACCGATTATAGTAAAGATTTTTGTAACTGCAAGTCGGTTTATAGTAGCACGTTTGGTGACAGTTTATATACATATTAACTGCATTCCTTGAAAATATTACACTGAAGGCTTTTTATACAACTTTCAATTTATCTGTGTTATTATTTTAGATATTTTGTCTCTTAAACATTCGTTTTTTTTATGCTATCAATCTTTTACTTAGAACGTTGTTGCTAATTTTGATTAATTTTGTTTCCCCTGTTTAATGCAACTAGTGCATTTTTGGTTTCGAAACATATCGCCCTACGCTGGCACGGTTGTGGCTGTGTGACCTATTTATCGATTTGTATTTCAACTCACAATGCTTTCACTCCCTTTTTTGGGATCGGCATGGCTGCATTTTATTTATTTTTCACTGTTGCTTGAGTTTCAGTAGGGTAATTTTGGAGTGACCATTTTACCATTGTTTTGTTAAATGTTGGTAAATATCAAAGGGTCAAGAACGAACAGGTTTGTGTAGGTGTGCCTGCTCTAGAACATAACAACCCCCTTGCAAGAAAAGCTGCTCCGGAAGCTTGTGTTTTCCTTTGCATCCCTCTTAACATTTCCCCAACGGTGGTAAAGCACGTTCTCTTCCTGTCTTTTTACTTGAACTAATATTACACCTGCACGCGATCGGCGGAATAGCGTAAAGAAACTTCCAATCCTTCATAGAATGGATGAACCACACCTGGCAAAAGGAAAATCAAATGAGGGGGGTGGGTAGTTTTTCGCAACACACTCACACACATGCACAAGCAATGCAATTTCCGTAACGCGCAGCGTATGGGATGCCGTTTTGTCTTGTTTCTTTGTTTCTGTGGCGAAAGAAAGCGAGTGACGCTGGAAAGTGACGGACGGCGAGTAACTGGAAAAATCACGAAAAGAAGAATAAAACAGGGAGGATAGTAGAAAAGCGTGAAGAAAATTTTGGAATACAAAAAAAAGCGGGTCAACCTTTGTATGCCATTAGCTTGTTTTATGACAACATGCCGCCCTTTGTATCTGCTGCCCGATCCCAAAACAAGTGCCATGAAGGTTAGAGGGCGTGTTGGAAAGTTCGGATGGTGAAATATTGGTTGTTTGATTTTTTTTTATTCAGGAGTTCCTCGTCTCCTTACCGTGCGTGTCACTTGTTTAGTGATGCCGGTGGAAAATTGCTTGAGTTTATGGGGAATAATTTAGTGAAGAAAAGGAAATTGGCCGCATGCTCTAAAAACTTTGCTCCCGCTGTCTTTTGGTGTATGTTGAGTGTAATAAAATTGTCGATGAAAGTCGTGCCGTTCATGTGGGTTGTTTCATTTTTTCTTCTGTCTCTTAGTTTTCAAGGTTATGATGATACACGTGCAGGTAGAATGTTAAACTTACCATTTATGATCGAGCGCAATCGAGAGAAAACGTGACAATTAGGCTTACATGCGTGGGAATAAAAAGAAAAAAAAAATGTAAACAGTTTACTACATTGTTGAAGTGTTACAAACGAGTTTAAGAACTAGAATATTCGATAATGTTGTTGGAGGTGTCGCCTTGCCAATAGCAAGCACGTAATCGTCTATTACATTAAATCAAGGCAGGATCACGTCACGTAAATTTGAACGAGCTTAGATAACTAGCTACATTTACTACAGAATTGTTTTTTTACATCAAAGTGAATTGAAAAAAAAAGTTAAATTTAAAAGTTAACAGTTAAATTAAATAAAAAATCTAATCTCTCCTCTTTCCTTCTCTTTTCATTCACCCTGCTGGTAAATGCACTACAGGGGGTGGTTCGATCGCGATCGCTTTATAATCGTGTGTCGATTGAGGTCTTCCGTATCCCATTAGTTAGCCACTGGACTGCTCTCCAGTGTTCCCATCTGATTTATATCTCGTGTACATTCACTCGGTACATTAATACTTTTCCAAGCGTACCAGTAGCACCGATGGAAAGCTCAAAATTTATTGTTAGTCGGATCCCCCCTAATAATGGTGATCAATAACCCTAGAGCGGGTGATATGGGTGGCGCTTTTCGTTTAGAAATATATTTAGAAAAGGAAGCAAAAACAATACGATAGAGAGAGATGAAATATTTCTTGCGCAATAAATAATCTCCTTCGGCGAAATTGATTTAAAATTAAAAAACAAATTGCAATTTTACTGACTGAAAATCTAGGGGGTGGAAGGGATCGGTTAAGGGTGCAATTAGTGTTTTGTCAATGCGCTCTTTTAGGTGAGCTGAGCGAGCGCAATTTTTCACAGGCCTGAGCTGCCTTACGAGCTCTTTTGCTCATAGTTGCGCGTGCGCATGAGCCATGAACCATGAGCGCACGAGCAACCATGAGCGCAAGAGCAACTATGAGTAACACAGTGCGAGCAACCACGACCGCACGAGCAGCTTTTCCGTGGATGCTCTCCTGGTATCAGAACTGAAAAATGTGTTTTCATGGTTGCCGAAACAGTCTTCCAGGGTAACCAATTTCTGATACCAGGAGAGCATCCAACGAAGAGGTAGCAGTAAACCGATACACTTACACTATCAACGATCGTTTTCCTCATCGCACGATGCTGCTGATAGTAGATTAAACAGAATCGACGATAGCGGCGAATGCGAAAAAAGGAAATACTATGGAATCGTAGTATTTCAGCTGGCTAGCCCTTCTGTGGATACTCTCAGTTGTTCATGATCCAACACTAGGTGCAATAAAAAAGAAAACTATATTTTTCAAGCATAATGTTACGGGAAGGATAGGAATTTGTTGAAGTATAAAATTGATTGTTAAGCTTATTATTTACGTGCCTGTTTGTAAATTATCCTTTCCTTTTTTTGCTTCCCCTTCACTCTTCTTTTCTATGTTTTGTGTATTAACCTCCATTTCCATCGATTAATCGATCATTAGCCTTGATCAATTCGCTCAGCGTGTGGTACGACTGAACGTTACGATCAACAATTCCACCGCTTGCCATCTACTGCGGCAAATAAATAGAAACCGAAAAATTGAACCTTTTGCCTCCCGAACCCTGTCCATTGCAGGGGGTGGTCTGACATCCCTTAAAAGTTGGCAGACAATTATGGGCTGATTATGATTTCATTTCGACCGACGATCGATCGATCAGGTTTAATACTTTTTTTTACCCCCGTCGTTTGTGATGCCGCTACGGAAATGACAAAAGAAAAACAATACAGCAAGTATCCTCCACGTGTGCATTCCTTTCTAATCACGTCTTTTTCTTTTCGCCTCCGTTTTCTCTTCCTGTAGGTGAGTGTACTGGATGTATTCGAGGTGCTGGAAGACGACCGCTCGCGGGTAAATACCGATCTAATCGAATTAATTTATGCCACAAATGGCGGAGGGTGGAAGAGGGGGTTTTTAAAAAATTTGGGATACGCCAATGTATGGTGCTTCCGTTTCGGGGTTGGTTTTGTGCGCTCGCTTCGCACCGTAGCAGTGAGTTTGTGCATTGCTATCCGCTGTTGCCAAAAAAGAAAAAGTCGGAAGCAGACGATATATTTATGGTCGCGCGCGTGTACACTTTCACGTAAGCGGTGGTGGTCGTGAGTCATGGGATGAGGATTTTCAGGTGCGGTATGAACATGTTTCAATTTTCATATTCAACTGCTTCTAAGCTGAGAAACAAAAGGTTTTCATTTTTTTTTTCGTAATCAAAATATTTTTAAATTTGTTTACAGACTTTTATAGGTTTCTCATGATTTTTTTTCGTTAAAATTTTTTAGATAAAAGCATTCGTTTTTTTTTATATTTTTACACTTAAACATGTTTTTTCTTTAGCTCCCAATTTAAACATTTCTGCCGGCTCGTTTAGCGCCCGCAGTTGCGTTGTTTGCGTTCCATAGCGTCAAACTGTGTACCACTAATTGAAAACACTTTACGACAAACGAGGGAGTACACACTCACATGCAAGCGATACAAAAAGATGATTTATTTAAGAGGAAGTAAACTCGCATTTGGACCGACTCTTGGTCGGTGATGCGCGTTGCGTTGATGCTGGCACACTCCTACTGAAGGGTGCGAATGGGTACCAATTGGAGGTTTTAATATTGTTATGCTACTTCCTGACACAAGGCAAGCTTATGTTGGGTTTATGGTGAAGCTTAGCTTCTACAAATTAGTAGAGTGCAACAGACGAGGGTGTGTTTATTGTTGAGTGAGGTTGTGAAAATGCTTAATTAATTAGAATATGTTACATTTGTAAAACATTTTGATGTTGCAAGGGGAACACGAAAATATCGTCTACAAATATATACAGAGTCAGCAAAAATAATTTTAATAACCGCTCTCTGTTTTTTTTTTTATTTCGATCCTTACAATCTTTCATCTCTACAAACTTTGATTGGCTTCAGTCTTAAACACTCCCTTTCCCCAAGTCACACAAATGATGTGTAATTGAATTTAGCCTGCATCGTAGCACGATAACAAAACGAAAATGAAAATAAAAACAACCCATCCTGACGTTTAGCACCTCAATTACATTTCAAAACCTTGCAGCCACCAAAATAAAAGATAGCAGTTCCTGCTACACTTCACACGCCTTGCACTTGTTTGCTTGTTTTTGTCTGCACACGGTTTGGGTTACTATCCATTCTTGCAGCGCAAACGTCACTTTCTCTTCCGTCCTCGGAAGTAAGCGCGCAGGAAAAACAAACGCTTCAACGAGATATGGAATAGAGTGTATGATTGTGAATGTATTTTTATTCGTTGGAATTTTCGGATGCTTGTCTACAGGTCACCATTGTGGAACAGTTCGAACCGCTACGTGCAGTGCGTCATTTGGGTCTAGGTATTTCCTCCCGCTCGTTAACACGCAGTCATAAGATGCACTTTCCCGTGCGTGTGCGCCCTCTCTCGTTATTAACGCATCCATCATCTGGTTTCCTTCATTCGCACCACGTACGCGCCATGCTTGATGATGTTATGGTTTATTTTTAAAACATACATTTTCATGTAGCATTTTTATTTCTTGTTTTTTTTTTGAGCGGCGCGCGTTAATTTGACAGTCGAAAAAAGTGGACAATATAAATAATACAAACCCACCTAGTACGTTCCTGTGAAATGGCCACCGTTCCGTATATGCTGTGGATGATTATGAAACGAGTGAAATCGACACTGTTGCGATGGTTGTTACTCTCATCTATTCTTCTTCCCATCCCTAACGGAATCATAGTATTTTTTTTCTTGCAGGGGAAGGAAGTAATGATGGGAAAATAAATAAATAAATACTCCGTTGACGCGCCTATGTGTGTGCATCATTATGACTATCTTGTTGCTTTTGGTTCATCATACTTTCCCTCTATGCATTTCGGCATTTTAGATTTGTGTAATGACGGGATCAAAGATGTCACTAAATTCTGCGTTCAAAAGCACTTTAATATTTTTCCTTTATATTTAACGTCATTCCATTCTTTTTTTTTCGTTCTATCCACTTCAAAGCTCTATTTTGCACCAACAGGTTGGCATATGTCAGGTGGTGGCCTCTTGCAAAAGAGTTAATTGCAAGCTCTGGAAATAGTTTCCCCAACGGGAGCCACTTTTCATTTTATTTTGTGATGCACTTTTTTCCTTTTCATTACGGACGTAGAGTCTTTAACTACTACGAAAAGGGAGTACTAGTGATGTGCGTTCATTGAAAGGGGAGTGGAACTCAACATTTCCAATCGCGCCTTCCAATGGCAAGCAAAAGTGCATAATGTCAGTAATTGGCAAGTGGCAAAAAAGCTTCACTCGCTGTCCGCCTTTTGCTTTTGCTTAGCTGCGCTTCCGGGGCCCCCCGAAAAACTGGGGTTTGGAAAACACGGCGATTTGTGTCGCTGATGAGTTTGATCGTTTCGGTCCGAGGGGGATGGGGACGAAAGTAGGTAGAAAAAATAGTATTAGAAAAACACACACTCAGCACTAAAGGGTAAGGATCGAGAAAAAACCCGAATGATCAACATCGCCGATCGAGAAAGCATTTCAGAAAAAAGAAAAGAAAAAATCACAGCGAGAGTTTCTGTGGCATACCGGAGGGTGTAAGATATTATGCTGCATGCGGTAATGAGCTTGCAGATTTTGTTCCCCACCCTGCGTACACTTTCTCAGCCCAACGCGATTCCAATCATGCAGGCCGCAATTTGCACCTTCGCCACTTCCGGTGATGATGGGTTACCTTCCTAGCTTTTCTTTTCTTTTGTTTTTTTGTTTTGCTCATTCGCTTCCGTCCGTACCGCACTCTTTAATTTTTATTTGTTTGCCATACAACAACAAACTCTGCGGCACGAACAAAAAAAAGATAGGCTAAGAAAAGCTTTAAACGGCACCGAACTCGCGCCATCGCTCAAGATAAGCATAAACTATATCGTAGCGATCTTGTGAGCAAAACCATGTAGCCGTTGAGTAGTAAACCACGGAGTGAAGGAGGTTAATTGATAGGCTGGGTACGAAGGAAGGGGAAGAGTGTGTTAGGGAAGTGTTTATTTGTATTGTGAATTTATTTATATAAATTTAACTTTTTTCACAAATCTAAAATACATAAATAAAGTTATTTATTTATGGTAAAATAGTTTGCATTCATTCAATGAATTGCGATGAATTTAATGTGTACCAAGCCATCGTACAAACAATTCAGAGTTGCTGGAAACTCTACAGTGTTGGATCATAATTTATTATAGCAAAATACTTTTTTTTATGTTGTGCTATATATTGCAATGCATAGCAAAAATCATGCTTTACATCAGTAGTCATAACAAAGCCCGAATGTTTATCTAAGCATATGTTTTGTGTTTACTTATGGTTGTGGAATAATGGAAAAGGGAAGACACAATGATGCAGAGTTGATCCTCCACTGCACAGAAACGCACGCTCGTACCATATGGTTCCGGCTGGCAAAATTCTAAACACAAGCAAAGTCACGCTTACCAAGCCGCTAATGTTTATCCCATATGCTTAGTAAACGGTTTTTGTTTTTTTTTTAACGTTTTGTCAGACCAGATCGTGCCACTTGTGTTTAGTTTTTGCATATCTTTAGGTACATCGTTTGACTAGGAAGAGTGCTCTGATTCAAGTGTGTTTTGTGAACCCTCCAAACCCTTCTTTACCTCGCTTGTACAAGTAAAACTACATGCCTAACAAATAAAAGGTTGACGAACTGCAATTACTGCCCTAAAGTCAACTATATTGAGTCGAGAGTGCCCCTTTTGCATCATCAATCCGCTTTAACGGCAATTGCATAAGAAGAAGAAAGGGTGGGAGAAGGAATCTTCTCATAGAACGCAAACATATGTACACGATCGAACGGGGAAATTACCCCCTTTACTGGACAATTTATTAAAACTGAAACACGGCTGGGGTTTTTTTCTTTTTCGTGATGTTTGCTGCGATAGAATGAACCATCGGAATGCACACATAAAGGCAACAGCAATCTACGATGATGAAACGGATGGCGAACGCGTGTTCCATGTGTGCGTGCAATGCAATTCCATATGTGCCGCATGATGCCGTTTGACTGGCGAAAAGGGAATGGTAGTGTTATTTTTAAATGTTCTTCTACATTGCAACCCGTTTTTCAGTAGAATGATGGTACAGAAATTGCCATTTCCTAATGCGTTGTCGTTCACTTTGCTATAAAACCCGTAAAGAAATGAGGCAAGACAAAGGAACATACTAAAACCGGCATTTGGTTTGAGAAGAAACCCTCCAATAGCGGTAGTGGTATCAACTTCCTGTACTGCTGTCCTGCAGCTTTGCACATGGTACATTGGTAACGAACGCGAAAATACTCTCAGAGCCATTATCGGCTTTTGCCACTTTTTTGAGTGGGTTTTCGTACGCAAATACAAAACGAGTGGCAAAGGGAACCTTCCATCTTAGAAAAATTCAAAATTATTTCTAGAGGTCACGGTAAACATTTCTAGAGGTAAAAAATTGTGAATTCCCTTGTCACTTACTAGAAGCGGCTTTCAGATTTTCGAGGCATGCTGGAATGTCTTTCCAACTGTTGAAAATTTTTCCAGTTATGCTAATTTTTAGGTAGTCTAATAGTATGACAGTATTGTTTCAAAATGAGCTCTCACGATTATAGCTAATGAATAAAAGCCTATATTAGGTTTTGAAGTTTTCAAGGGCAGGAAAAGCGAATGAGTTATGGGTGTCCTCGTGCTAAAGCCCCATTACATCGGGGCGCCACCCATCGTAGGGGGCTTTGTTTGCGTGTCCGCACCCGTTGTGGAATGTTCGTCAGTGCCACGTGTCAACTGCATTATTTAAGTAGCAATGGTTTTTTTTCTGCTGCCTGTTAGTGTTTGGTATACCTGGAACATCCTTTTTCAAGCTTTCAGCACGTGGAGGTGACATCATGTCCACCCCAAAGGAAAGGTGGATCAATTTTGTTTGCCCATTCTGGTGACTTTGCATCATTAAAACGCTTTTGTTATTTAAGGAAAAGCGTAAAAAAATGTGTTGCAATATTTTTGTTTTTCTTGTTTGTTTTATCTGATGGCGAGGCATGCGTATAATGCTTTTTAATCAGTTTAAGTCCTTTCATTGCTATCTTCAAAAACAAAACAAAAATCTGTATAAAGTGCAAATTGATAACGGCTCAAATGAACCGTTTGGGAAGGGGTTAACTAAGCAGTGCTGTGAAACCGCTAACGGTATCCGCAGTCTGAAAGATTTCCCGTTTTTGGCTGTGCTTTTTTTACTGTTGTGCGTCGTAGATGATAATCATTGCTATCAGGTCGGGTTGCTGCTTGGGCCATCGTTTGCTCTATCTTGTAGCTTAAGATCGCTCGTTTGGCCAGCGTTTAACGCTATCCGCGTGTCCGATTGATGTACTGTGGCATACCGGCAAAAGCCAATGCGCGCGGCTGGACAAAATAAAACCTAAATAAATTAAATTTTACCACCGTACTCTTTTTTTTGGCCAGTTATAATTGACTTCCACCAGCAGGGTGTGAATGGTGCGTTTATGGTGCGGCATTTGATTAGCGGTCTTTGCCTTAGCAGCATTTGTGTCGCTATTATTCGCTTTTACCGGTTTGATTGTGGTACAAGTTGTTTGTTACTTAACTATTTATATCATATTCGTCTCATGACATTTGCTACGGACAGTGCCGTACAGTTTGATACTCTCTTTTTTTTACGATCGTGTAATTATAGTTGCAAGTTTGGTATAATTATGAAAAAAGCAACATGTTAGCTTGGGTTGGATGTAATTTATTAATTTTAGTTTTTGAATGCACTAGCTGACATTCTGTTTCCCATGAAGATTCCGGTGTCTGATTATTATATGCAACTTAATAATGTTTATTATCGTGTAACATCCTATACTTTATTGTTTATGAATTAATTTTGAGATAAAAGACGGTAGCGACAATGTAAACCAAGTTATGTAATATTTTCAAAAACTCTATAGCAATCTTAAAATAAATTAGATAAGTTTAAAAATCAAGCTCATTGAATATGAAATTGTTCGGTTATAAGTTTATCCTTTGAAGTGTTAAAGCAAAAAGCTACTTGTATACTGGATTAGTAAAAGTGTAGATTCTAACATGACCTCTTCAATGGTGTAGTATAAACAGCATGAAGGATGAATAAGTCATTCTTGTGTGTGAACGTCAAATATCGGCTTTAAAAGTCCACAAATAAGGTCATAAATAAGCATAATTGCAAAAAAGCGATTCAGATTGACAAAAAAAAAAAGAGTGTTTCAACCGCTGATACATTGCACACCAATAAATGCCACATTTACCTTCATGTCCAGCACACAATACCGCAAAACAATGCGTGTATCATTTTCGCAAAGAAATAAACTGACCTTAGAAGCAATTGTTCGCAAACTTGTAGAAGGATTCCCACGGTTGTCTTTTATTAAATTTATCTTACAACGCGAGCAACCGTACAATCGTCCCCTGGACGATTGGGTTAACAATCGCGAGCTGCTACTCAACGCAAGCTGGAACGTCTCGAAGGTGACGCGAAGGTCACAATTTCTCAACTTCCACTCCGGTTTACCATCGACCGGATGATGATGGTGCAGTGAAATATGACACGTAATACGCGAACTGTATCATAAACAGATAAATTGTTCCAACTGTCCGGAGAGTGAGTGGAGATATGGCGTAGAGCGGGACCTCAACAGGCAGGACGCGTCTCCAGGCAATCATGGAATCGTGTTGGAGATTAGATTGTTTATTTTCATGCCAATCGCGACGAAGCGGTAGAACGTCAAGAAACCAGGAAGAAGTAGTGCTTTTAACCTCTGTTTAATACTTCCCTTTGTTTGGAAGTTGTTAGTCAGTTCTTTTGCATCGCGTGGTGCGTTTTACGTGTTTCTAAGTCAAGTTATGGGGAAGCCTCAGTGCTCATCGAACTTTTGCAAGTTGGGGTTACCAACGGAATTACGATTGTATTGAGGTATATATTTATTTTCCTGGTAGAAAAATAAAACCCTGGAGAGTTGGTAGCATAAATGTAGTTTGCGGGCATGTGACAGCTTGAGAGCGTTAACCTGAACATAAGATATCAAGGCCTGACTATGGGTATTGGCAACGAATAGGTGTGGGCTCGTTTCGCTTTACCTAGGAATGATTCTGATCCTGACATTTTATTTGTTGCTAGAACAATATGTATCTATGATCAACAACCTGAGTGTTCCACCCCACTCCAATAGTTCCTCAGCGCGCTTACAAGTGTGGTGTGGGGTGATTTATGCTGCGCCTTGTATACCTCCCTTGCTACACTGCTATGCTCTAAATTTATGAACTTTTTCAAACAACGGCGGAATGACGCCACTTCTCTTGTTCACCCTATCCACAGTATGCTGGAGTCTCGTGTTTGCGGAAATCGATCAAACACCAACACGGAGCATGCGACGACGATGGCGACTGGTAATTGATGCTGCTGCTCTGGTAGTTGTGCACGCTCGTGTCAGCAAGAATAAATTCGCTTCTTGAGGCACGGATGTTTTGCGCAGTCAGCGATAAAGTCTTTGTCGTTTACTTGATAAGAAACTGCGACTTAATGCAAATGATCATCTCCCGATCTTGAGTGTGTGTTTGATTGTGGTGAGGTCCATGACTGGAAAGTGGATGAATGAAGCTTAGTTGATATGAGTCAAGGACTTTGTTCGGTTTTACTATAACATACTATTTGGATGTTTGAGGCTTCTAATTTGAAAAAGCGATACAATACGAACCCTCCTCAATTGTTCCCTAACTAAAGTGACTTCTATAACTGATCTAGAACTTAACTAATGTTCGACTGAATCCTCGACCCTGAAATACAGATTCAATAGTATCTCCTTAAAACAAATTCATACGTACTAGAAAAGATGAAATTGTTGTGAGTTACTGAAATTTAGAACACGTTCAATCTGAGCCAATACTAGGCTAATTCAAATAAATATAGCAAATATGTTTGATCAAGCGATCAATGAAAAGATTGTTTCAATTCGCTTCCGCTTCTCCATGGTATTGCTGGTGTTGTAGCACTTGCATGAATTGTTACTCAACCGACAACCATTTTTGATGATTGTAACAGATGCAACCATTCTCCCATAGAGCTGTCAGTCAAATCAAACCAGTCGACCTCAACTAGTGACGCTGCCCAGTACGGGGGATCACGTTTCAGACCTCGACTCGACTCAATGATTGTTTCCCTGTCTCTCTGGGAACTCTCATTGGGACTCTATCATTTAATGCACATATTTGTAGATTTTCTATATACCAGCGTCAACACGTTTGCATGCGATTTCGCACGTGACTGGCGTAAAGTGAACGTGTTCTGTTCCTTGCCCATACCCGTAATGCTCGTTCACAGTTTTAAGTAAAATAGTTCACATGCGTTCCTGCTGGTTACCTCCTGGTGTTGTCGTTCCCACGCCGGGAAGACATTCTACCTAGAATTAGCTTCGTTTGCTATCGATTTTTGCTCCCGTTTGTAGTGAAATATGAGTCGAGCACGAGAAAGGAAGTCGTAAAAACGCTTGAAAGCCGCCAGTGCATGTCTATCGGTGTAGCGCAGGATGGGGGGAAATGGTGATCTATCTGTGCTTACTTCACCCACGTTGCCTCGTCTCGCTCTGTTAAACGACATCAGTTTGATCGATAATCGGGCTAGCGGCGCGATGGATTGGAAGTGAAATTTTCATCGTTTAAATGACACTCAGATTGCTTTGTTTCCAATTTCCTAAGACACTCACAGGACGCCTGATGTTAAATGACTTTTGTTAGCTAAATAAACTAAGAAGTAAATTTTACGGGACAGTTTTTATTTTTAAAATAGCCACTGAAATACTAAAACACTAAGCTTTTGTTTTTAAAAACAATTTTTCTAACTTTCCGGATCGCAGGAACACGATATGTGACAATCATCCCAAAAGCGTGAGAGTGAATGTTGTTGAACTTGAACTTCCGAGGACACGCGATAGCTGAGCATAATTTTATGTGATTGCTTTTTTATTGTATTTCCTTCTTGTCTCCAATCTCCAACGACACGAACGAGAGGAATCCCGCAAAGCACCAACCTGATGCAGGAAATGTTGGTCAAGAGCAATAAAGTAAAAAACAAAAAACCTGTTCCAAATGTGCATACCCACGAAAGGGGGGCTTACGGGAATGAGCAGGTTGTGGTAGAGTGGTTGACTCGATCTGATCGATTGCTACACCAGCAAGTCGCCGCCAGCGATCATCTGTCAAAAATTCGCATTTCGGGTTTTTTTTGGGTTGCTTCATCCTACCATCAGGACCGGAAACGGGATCCACGTTTGATTGGTTTGACCCATATTATGTAGTTTGTTCGATGAATGCGCCACTTTGGCGGAGTTAATTTCCTTCGTGTTGCGCTTTTACTGTATTGATTATGGATCCTCTTGACGATGGGTGGGGAATTGCTAAGTATGATAAAAAAGCAACTCACAGAATGCAAAGCGCGAGCGCCTTGACACGATAGAGAGAAAGTGTGAAGCGAAATGAAAAGTGGGGGACTCTTCCGGAGTATTCGAAGATACGATTGATGTTTTCCCACATTTTGATTTGTTAGAAATGTTTGGGTTGTTCTTTCTTCATATGTGTCACTTTCGCTTGTTCGAATTGCTTAACTTTGACTCAAGTAATAACTACACAGATGAAACTTAAGTAATGTGTGTGCACTGTAAATGAATTCCTACGTGAATACTTTCCTCGATAAGTATTTTAACGATGAATGCACGTAAATTAAAATTACGTTTGACTGTATTTGTTTGTATTTCTCAATTATTTGGTTTAATGTAAATTAAATTGTAACCCAATAAGCAATAAGCACTGGGAAATCTTTTACCTTAATCAATGTACTCATGCCAATCAGATGAGAAATGTACAGGTACTCACGAGAGACAACTTAATTTAAGCAAGCATGAATTTATTCAAAATTCTATTATTATTATTATGCAATTACTTGCTGTCGTATTTGAAGTTATAAAAGTCTACAGAAGCATGCATATGCTTTTTTCCTAAACTTTCTTCTTTTAGTTGAAGTGGTCAGCATTTAGTTGAAATTGTTCAAGCAACTTTATCAAATCTCTTCACCCGGCTTACCGGCATGTTTTCTTACAACGCTTCCACGCGTCTCTACCACTTCTTCCCTACTGCGTACCTCCCCCAAACAAGGGCAATGGCCATCGAGACGCGAAAAACAGTACGCCTCATGCGCGTTTTCCGCGCTATTGTTTCGCTCATGGTGTTGCTTTGCGTACGCAGCTTTGTTTTCCTTTGTTGCGCTTCGCCCTTCCTCACTCGCTTTATTCGCCATCCTTTCCCTTACTTGCTCTTCTATCACTGTTCGCCGCTTTTAGCAATTGCTATGTTTTCTGTGTCGGCTGTGTCTCGATGTTAAAGCACTTTTCTTCCCTCCCGCCGCTTATGCTCGTATCGTTTTATTTCGATAAGTATGTTGCGTTTCGTATCGGTTTTTTATGTTTTTGAGGTCACAACTTTCTTCACTCTTGGCCTACACCTCATCCCCTCCTATCCTCTTTCTTCCCTCCATGTTGTTCGTTGGGCGTGTGCGCTTTCGTTTGATTTTTCCGTCCAACGCGGCGGCCGAACCGAGGAATGCGCTAGTGTGTTTATCTGTGCACGAGCGGGTGAAGTGAAAAAAAGAACAAATTGTCTAAACTACCGAAAAAAAAACCGAAACCTCAACCATTCAATGAGGGTTGCATTGGGAGGGTAAATTTCGTTTCTCACATCACCTTCACCGTTATGCAGGGTTGCTGGGAGATGATAATGATGGACGAACTAGTTTTGCGAGCGAACTTTATGAAATTACGATAATTCGACACTGGGTTCAATTAATGTATGCAAACGATGGCAGAAGGCACTTTACGGGGTAAGATGGGGTAGGGTGGCGCGATTATCACATGTCAGTTGCGAAGAGTTTATCTGCTCATCTCACTGCTTCGATGGTTTACACTGTTGTGTTATATTGCACAATTTCAGCCAGTTGTAATATTTAGATACGATCTAAAATAACTTAAAAACAATTATCATTCATATTTTGCTAATTTGAAATATAGTTAGAGTATTACCAATGGAAATTTAAAAAAAAAGGTAATACAATCACTAGACTGTCTCTTTGATTTTGAGTGAAAAAAATCTTCATAACGTTTTACTCGGTGTCTGGATAACCTCTGTTCCCATGAAGAAGTTCTCTGTTGATTATAGGAGACAAATGAAGGCAAAGGTCACTCATTAGATTACTAGCGAAGGAGAAAAACCATCTTCAAAGCAAGAAGATTAAAAAAAAGTAGGAAGCTCATGGACGAGTGCACCCGTTCCACGGTGCAGAAGATGTTCACTCAGCTGTTATAGCCGTTACGACGCCGTTATCTGATCGATGTGGCGACTTGGATGAGGCGACTGTTGAGCAAACATTGCCTCAACGAACATCGCGCCTAGCTTCCCCTTACGGGTTTTCAGTGGAAAAGGCCTCATATTAAACATAGCGCCAGTCCAGACTCATCGTTACTCGATGTGTACTGAGTAAATGTGAGTGTGTTAGATGCAATGCAAACATTAAACTGTATTTAAACAAATAGAAGAAAAAAAACACATGCAAAGAGGGAAATAGTAACCGGAAGAAACTGCACCTATCTGTCGATTGATTTAATTGTGCGCATCTTGTTAGGGTTTTGTTTTGTTGCGTCGCTAGTTGTTAGTGCTTGCTGAGCGAGAGGGGTGTTTGTTTGGATTGTAGTACAAGCGTTGGTGTTTGTGTGTATATTTTTGAGTTATTATTTATGGCCTCATAGACCCTACGGCCCTTAGTGCATTACGTTATTTGTTACGCTTTTCCAACGGTTCGGTTCGCTCTCACCGACGCTGCATCCGTAGCATCCGGTTAGAAGGCATTCAAAGGCAGAGTTTATAGAGAATGGATTATAGACGCTTTTTCGATGGAAAACCATGACATTAGCTGTAAGAGAGGCTTTTACCGAAGTTTTAAATTAATTTTCTATCACATTAAAAATTTTAAAATGATTTTAAAAATACCCCTACAAGGTCATTGATCGAAGTTAACTCATAGTAAATGAACTCATAATAATCCCAACAAATGGATTTTTTCTTAAAATTTCTTTCTCATTTATTATTTTTTCTTGTAGCTGTTGTATTGTTTGTGTTATATTTTATTTTTCTGTATTATACTTTATATTTTTACTACAAAAATCGTCTACTCTTTGCTTCTTCTACCCCTTCTCCCTGTTTTTGCGTACCGAAGCGAAAGTGATCCCAATTTGCCTTCATATTTTGCACCTAGAGCTCACTTTCAACCCATCCATCATCGGAGTAAGTGCATATTAAAGATCCTCTTATGTCTATTCCTCCGATTCTGGTACGGCGTGCAGAATAGTGCACTTTAAAATGTGCACGCTCGGAATGACGCAGATGGACATCATATTTCATCTGGCCGTTGTCTTTATTCTAGTGGTGCACATTTCTTTAACGGATAATTTATTTGTTGCGCTTTTCACCCCACCCCCATAGATCCATAGCTTAAGACGGACTAAGTTGCGTCTTTTAGGTTATCTTTGAGACTTTATAAGTGCGTCTCTTTCGTTTTTCACCTTAATTTCAGCTATCAATTTGCCGATTTCACTTTGTCCGCTTGAGGGCATTATTTTCGACTACTTTTTCGATTATATTTTATGTCTGTGTTTTTGTTTTTTGCTGTTATCGTCCTTTTTTTTGCGTTGACTTTCGTTTGTGTGTTTACGTTTCTTTTTCTTCGCTGCTGTTCCGCAATGTAAGCGCCCGGCGACCTGGGAGACTTTCATTTTAACCATCACGGATTCCGACCTGCCGCCACTGAAATCGACACATTTGCATGCCGTTTTCGGTTCGACGTGGATTTTTTGCTCCTTCTAGTATCCACGGGTTTTTGTTTGCCCATCGACCTTGCCTCAACGGCCACTAAAGATCATTGATCGTGGTTGCGGTCAGTGAAAGAAAATTAACACATACACCGGTTGTACATTTGGTTAGGAACGGGGTAAAAAAATTAAACAAAAGAAGCAACGCGATAAAAGGAAAATCAAGCGTTTTATGCGCAAAAAATGCGCCCATTTCCTTGTTACACGTGGTCGCTTGCTAACAATTCGCAATATCGAAGCTTTCCATCAAATCTCTTTCGGGGTTTTTCTTCGCTTGTCAGCGATCCGCCGGACCTCCCTACAAGCTACCTCGCTCAGCTTGGCTGAGCGTGTTTAATGAAAAGGAATCGAACAACAGCAACAACACTGAACAACAACAGCAACGAGGTCAGTGCCATCAAAAGTGCAAACGTGTGTGTGAGTTTTTTTTGTGAAGTTTCTCTCAGATTTTCCCGCCCAACCAAAACCAAAACAGTAACAATTGTTCAACAAAGTAAGCAGCAACCTCCCAAAACCCCTCCTTATTATCGTTATTGCAATTGGAAAATGAAGGGAAAAGGCCAAAGGTTGGTTTCATTCGATTCAAATTAATTTAAATATTTCCAAAATGCTCCATATATTGTAACACTTCCCTCTGACATTCTCGCTTCACGAGTACCATCGTCGATTGCATCGAAAATTGCATCATGCTGCATGTTTACCAACATGCCAACACCTCCCCGTCTTGATGACCCTGACTGATGCATTTTTCTAGTTGTTGTGATACAAAACCCATAGTAGATGGACAAGCGAGAAAAAGCTACCATATGAACCCTTTGCCAGAAGAACCTTGATGATTGGAAGAGAAACTTAAACAGTGAGGAGCCCTAAATGGTTGTTTAAGCGGGAAAATGGCCATCGAACGTTCAAGGATATCGTGCGCTGATTTTAAATTAATCTTAATCACTATGAAAATATATTGTTACATGTAGTGAGCAACTGAGCTCAGCTCAAACTCGCTCAGCTCAAACTCGCTCAGCTTAGTGAAGTGAGCTAGTGAGCGTGAGTAACGCGTTTTTAAATGATGTTACTTTTTTGCTAATAGTCGTACGTGCAACCATGAGCAAAAGAGCAACCGTTCGTGAGGTAGCTCAGCCCTGTGAAAAAATGCGCTCGCTCTGTTCACCAAAAAGATCGCATGGACACAACACTAGTTAAATGTTAGAGGCACATACAGTGGTCATTTTGGTAAAATGGTCAATGTCATTACGGAGGTGGCGGATATGTCCCGAAGCAAATGAAACCTCCACCATGATACAACGCATCAGGGTTCGCGAACCTGAGGAATCTTAACGCCCGCGTTGTGGTTTGGCTAATTGGAGAGGAGTTCCTTTTTTGGACAGATATTTCCCTACCTTCTTCTCGTATCGCAACCAGTGTGGGATGATGTTTCAACAATATATTTGTACGCACAAACAAACACCCGCACACGATGGGAGTATTACATTTGAGCAAACGAAACATACGTTTAGGCGGTGGTTGCGATTTAATTCTTGCGAACAGATCTCAGGAAATAAAAAGTATAAACCAACACACCAGGCGGAAACCATATTTGGACGTTTGCGTGTGTAGCTGCCTGCGCACGCATTGCTCAATACCGTAAATTATTATTGCTATTTGGGGGCTCTTTTTGCTGATTCTTAGTCTACTCCTTTCAAATTCAAAAACCCCAATTTATTTTAGGTTTTTTTTTTTGCAAAGAAAGACGTTTTTGGAATTATTACTTTTTTTTGAGTCCAAACATAGATTGCATCCAATCAAGGACAACGCGACGCAAGACATCACCGTGTATGAACCTTTTATGGGAAGAGCCAGTTCTTGCGCTGTTCCGGTATATATCCAGTTAAAAATATAAATAATTTTATTGCAATATTTTAAGTGTAACTATAAATTTCGAGACGAAGTTTAAGATCATTAGCAATTTGGGCAAGTTTCAAATATTTGTCAGATGAACTGGAATAATTGAACTCTTTTTTTCTTTTGAGCTAGTTAGAAATAATTGAACAACAACTTTCGTAAGAGATTATAATATATAGCTCAATGCCAAACAAGTTCTAAATACACAGAATGTGTCAAAACTTTGCGAAATGAGGATGATGACAGATTTCCGTGGGTTGATGACGGCTGACCTCGGTCGACAGTTTTCTGGAACTCCTAGGGCCTGGCCTTGCGCTGGTCTGTGCGTCACAAGCTCACCATTCACGAAAACAAGCAGAAGCGATCTCGTTGCTGGATATGGGGCGGCTCAGTACGGTTACCAAGAAGGAACTACCGATCCAGGAAATCATCACCAGCCACACACCATTTCACGTCCATTTATCAATGCCGACCACGGGTCGCGTGATGGTGGAACTGCCTTTTACGGGGTATATTCGTGCCTGCTCTAGTTCGTAGGGTTGCGGCTTTAGATGTTGAGTCACCGCGAGTGAGATGGCAGGCCATACATCTTCCGACGCGAGTAACGGACGGATGCGCTCGTCGATTTTATTGCATGTGCAATTCTTATTTTATGCGTTGGCGCGTGGTCGTTCGCTTCTCTTCACTCGCTAAGACGGGTCGGATACAAAAGAAAAAAAAGTGCAAAAAACCGGTCGAAGAATTATTAGCTTCTAAATGCTGCTCTCCTTACTTAGCCAGAGTTCAATAAGCAAAGAAACTCTGTCCAGTCTACTACATGGTAACTCATAGGGCGTAGGGAAAGAAAGTATTAAAAATCTTTTGTCCTTGTGTTGTCTATACATACGTTGAAGTCTTTTGTAAAAATAATTTATTGTGCTAAGAAATAGTAAACATTGGAGATCAAATTTAAAAGTAATTAATATTCAACTAGTTTATGTCGTCTGGTTCATGTCCATAAACTCGTATGTGCCTAAGTCCATTAACCCGTTTGTCTGCTGATGATTCATTCTAGCAGTGGGACTTCTTCTGCCTACAGCAATGTCTTGGCAATCTGGTACTTGGTGATGTTGTTTTTTCGCTTGTTTTCTGTCCGCATCGGTGCTAGAATACTGATCTTTGCAGCTGTACTCTAATTCACAACTAAGTGCACTTTCCACCAGACAATTGCATTACTTTCTTTAGCGGCAGAAGCGAGTGGACAAAAACGAAGTAAAAAAACACAATTCGAAAGGTTAGGTTTATCGTTCAATTGTTGAAAAATCTATTTTTCTATCCCACTCTTTCTGTGCTAAATGTGCGGAAAACAACAATCGTGTTGGGTACGGCGATATCTTGGGCGGTCGATCGAACTGTGAAGAGTGAAGAAATCCACAAGACGTCCGAGGAGCAGTGCATCTTTGCTGCGCGACCAAGGTTCGTTGAACAGTATTTAGCTTAAACAAAAAGTTTTGTTTTTTGCTCATGTGAACGAAAGCAACAGAAAGATAGAGAGGTAGAGTAAAAGAAAAAGAACAGCATTCAATTACATTGCTGTACCGATCGACAAACCAGTCGATTTTCCCATTTTCGCTAAGGCGTGAACCCATCTTTTGCAGTGCTCATCATCCTCCCGCTAAAGATTGCTTAACCTGAAGCATAAGCCTAACGCTCATACCCACTCCCGTACACTTTCGAGTAGCTCGTGTACGTTGCCTTACCCGCTTTCTTTTCTCATTTCGAATGGACCAGGAAGAAGGTCTTTCCATTGCTCCCTTTGCAGCTCGCCCGCTCAACAGCAGACCGGCAGCTCGTTCGCATTATTTAATCACATTAAAAATCATAATTCCGCATTAGCCAAATTGGTGACTGGGTGTGCAAGATGCGCAATAATTTCTGCAACGTGAAGAAGAAAAACAAGTGAAAGCATCTAAAGGGAAGTTCGATCGATTGTGGTTTCGATCAAGAAGCTAAATGTCATACCTTTTTTATAATAAATCAATTAACGTTAAATTAGTAAATTCGATGGGAGTTTTTCTTCAGCTATTCATGGAATTCGAGCTTCTATCGCCGCAAAATCAAATTTGTCGTATCAGGATTTGTCGAAACGTAACTATTCTAGCAGACCCCATGAAATAATTTTGAAATAATTAATCAACATAATAAAGAAGGGTTAGCGATAGATTTTGTTGCTGTTGTAATTTAATTCAATTATTTTGCGAGCTTTAGCAGAAACCGATGTTCGGCCACTCAACAGTACCCATTGAGTTCACCGGCTTGGGGAGTATGATTATGGTTCGCTTTCCTTTCCTTCTCTGCTGATTTTGTTTTTAGCGCCAATGTGTGTGTGAATGAACAAGTAGGAAAAGGAAGATGTGGGTGAGAAAAGTTTCTGTACCAGAAGGAAGTTATTAGACGCGGCTTGATGATGATGACGGTGATGCGTGTGAGTGAGAGTACCGATTAAATGCGATTAGAAAGTTTGATTGTTGTGTACCACGAGCTGTCCATGAGGGAGGATGGTGCTCTGGAGGTACAGAGGGTTAGTTTCACGAGAAGATGAAGATGAAGTTTGGGCAATGTTCCGGAGTAGTAACTTATTCTAGAAAAAATCCCAACTTTTAATAAATAATTAAAAATGCCATCACAGGAGCCGCTCATTCCACTCATTTAAGGATGATTAGATTTAATATCTTCACCTTGGCCAGTAACTTACTTCATTCTCCATTCATTTACTACCCTTTTGTAAGCTAGTCATTTAAATCAGCACGATGGTAATAGGAAGGTCGCCTTAAATGCTGCTACCACAAGAATGGTACCTTTAAATCGAAAGACCTGAAAACACGACAACGATTGCGGATGATGGTTCGATATGATTGATCTGATGTTGCGTTACGTCGCAGGGAAGATGCAGAAGGATGGGGAAGGGAAAGCAAACCGTTATTAGCCAACTGGGCATGGGGAGTTAAGAGTAACCGCCTCTAGAGTCGCTACCAGCAGATGGAATAAATGGAATAGTTATTAGTGTCACGACACCGCGCTTATTAAGGTACTGGCAGTATCGAAACCTCAGCAGCGCATTTGAGTGCCCGATTCGAGCTTAATCAATCCGTCCGAAGGTAAAGTTGACAAAGGGCGCAAGGGCCGTTTTGTTTGTTGCCGCGCAGTGTTTCGATATCTCGTAATGTGCAATCCTTCGAGCAATGGCGCGAAATCGTAGCGAACAAAGAAAGCCGGATGGTGGTGAAACACGGCCGTGGCCATCGCGAAAACCCATCACTGGCCGGTACCCGAATGACAAGGCATAACGTGCATATGCCCAAAGGGTTTTTTTTAGGGTTTGGAAAAAAATCGAAACACTAAAATCGAAACTGACCGGGTATCCGGGTATCTCTCCGGGACATGTGTCTTGCGTCCATCGCAAACCGGATGGAAAACGCTAGATTTCTACGGTGCAACGTTACGTCGTAAGTGACAGTTTGTGACGTGATCGTTGCGTTGTGCACGTTACTTGCCATTAGTCATTGGAAATAAATGGATCTCGGTATAGTGATGCAAGGATTACATTGTATAAAGCTGTATCTTTTTCGGTGGGATTAAACTGATAGATTAGTACGGCCAAAACGAATTCACCCAAGCGTCTAGTAGTAGCTTTTCGAAGCAATTCCCTGAAACAAGCGGTTAGAAACTGAAAGTTAAGCTCTTAGATATAACAATCTATTTAAATTATTATTAAAACATGTGATTTTAAGAAATGATATAATTCTCGCGGCACCTCACATCAATTATCTACTCTTCTTTAGTAAGCTTTTACTCGATATATTTCAGTTGAACTCCTTTCTACATAGCGACGGCGATCACGGTCGAGTCAAAGTTTTCCCGACGGCCTGTCAATCGGTTGTCGATGAACAATTTTCCGATTTCTACCGCCCAGACGTTGCCTCACGACCGATTGCTTTGAACAATCGAAATCGGGACTGGGTCGGATTAGAGCCCACCTTTTCGTCTACCCTCTCGTAGTTGTCCAATAATTTAATGAGATATTTCCCACCTCACTCGTTCTTGTTGCATAGAGCTGCTAAAGGAAACTCGAATACAACAAAAACACACCTCCATACACAGCAAGTAACGATTCGGAATTGGTTGCGCTTGCGCCTGTTGCGCGCTGTGTGTGACGGTGTATATACGCTTTGTAGTAAAAACCGTGAAAGCAAAACGCGTAACCGCAACAGCGAAAGTCACCGTCACCGATCGGATGTGACAAAAGCGATTTGCACCATTTTTCCCTTGGTGCACTGCCTTGCACTTGAAGCGTCCACGTACGCCCCATTTTGTTTTGCGGTTTGTTGTTGCTCCGTTCCATCCTTCCTTCTCCACAACCCCTTGGAATCGTCCGCTATGCTCTCGTTTGATTGGAATCGGTTTTTGTGTTGTTAATTTTTGTGTAAGTTTTTTCTTCTTCTCTGTTTTATTTTTCTTGTTGCTTGGACGACGTGAACACCGATTGTGAAAAGTGAGGTCGGACGATGTAATGGCATTACCACCGCCGCCTGATGGAGTATACGCGTTACGCAGATGATCCACACAGAAAAATAATAGTAGTTTGGACCACCGAAAAGCGTTCGTCAGATTTGAAGCACACGAATGGGAAAAAGTGAAAATTTAAACAATTCCACCGCCAAAAGTGGTCCGAATATGTATGTGTAAATATATATGAAACAAAAACAAGAAAAATCTCTATCGAAAGTGAAGCGAGCTTTACTTTGCAGTCTAAATTTTTCATTTAATGATTTATTAAAGGGGTGGGTAAGATAAACAATCATCCTTGGTGGATGAAACTTTTATTTTCATCAATCTCTACAAATAACAGTTCACCTTACTGCGTACCCTAAATTTATACCCACAAACGTCACGTAATTTAGCACAAAACTTCGGGACAGAAAATTGCGACCATGCGAATGCGGTGATGTCGCAATAGCATCACGATAACATGGCTTGTCGATTGTTCATCAATCATTGGGAATTTTACACGGAAGAGCACCAACATTATGCACCTTCGGGCGATGAATCATCCTTTAAAAACTCTTCTGCTGCTGGGCATCTATTTATGATGATTCTTTCATTTTTGTACCTAATTTCAGAGTGACCTGTGTTCACTTGTTCCGCGACCTGGTATGGAGTATGTGCCATTGAGGACTCCAGCTGCCGAGACGTATCACTACCATCACGTCACCGATCAAACAAAGTCACTACAGGTAAGTTGGATAATTTAATTGTAGACGCTTGGACGCTGGGTGATATTACGGTTTGAAATGCACGAGATTCAAAGATCCTCCAATATTATCCATATTGAACTAGTAATAGACGACAATTTTTTTTGTTCCAGCATACGCACTAATAGCATAAAATAATTAGCCTTTAAGTTTCCTTTTCCTTTAATAAAATCATACCTGTAAAGCTATTCTCATGATAGGAAAAGAGCCAGAAGAAAAACTAACTAATGATGGCAGTTACACCGTTATTCGTTAAAATTTGGTGGTCATCAGAAGTTTGCGTAAAATGGAATAAACATGAACGTTTGATATATGCAATATCACACTGTATTGTAGTTGCTCGATATCTTGTGGTGGTAAATTTCCAGAATGGAAACCTAAAACGTTAACGACAATCGCAAAACATTCCCTACAAGGTAGTCAAAGGTAGTCACTGGGTTAAGTCATGAGATATGCGTACACCCTGTTGGCGTGAAACCTCTCCAAAACCTGCACCTTTCTACATGGGACACCGAGCGAGGACGGATGGTGTCCGCCGCAATATGGAGGATGATGCAACACAATTGCCAAAGCATCGCTTCCTCCATAGTCCCGGTGGGGGTTGCATCGAGTCGATCGAAGGTGCAATGTTTGCCACTGCAACCGTAAAATACCTTTAACTGGGTAGATTCTTTCTACTCCCACGTACCACATCGTAAGCAGTCGGCGTAAGGGGCGGATTTGAAGATGCTCGATGCTCGGCCACCATTCCAGCAGTAACACCGACATGATTGGAGCTGGAATTAAAAAAAGACGTAAATGACGGACAATATTGTATTACCAATCGCTTTACAATGGTACATAGAGCCTTAGCACTCCAGGGAGCTGACATGTGGCATAATGGCGGATACGCGAGCCTTCTGTGGCATTCCAACGCTCCACGTTTGGCTTCCCATTAGCCTTAAACGCGATTAGCGCCGGTCAATGGGAGGAAATGGTGACAAAAACGGGAACTGCAGCTTTTCTACTAACGGCGATGGTGGTAGTTAAAAATAAAAAAAAATGAATATTGGGTATTGGGTGTTTTATAGCTTCCGTAAACTGTGAAAAAATAAGAAAGCAGAACTCACTGTAAAATAGACAGAGTGTAAGGTTCGTGGTAAACACCGTGTTTGGATCATTACGTACTAAAATTACTCGTCATATTCCATTTGCAAAAAAAAAAAAACGATCGAATCATCGGATATTAATCAGCATGAGAAGATAATTAAAAGGTTTTCGTCGAAGTTTAATCGAATTAATAAATCGAAGTTTTTAATAAACATAACAAGAGAAACAGAAAATAAGACAGGGGGAGAGAGAGAGAGAGCGAGCGCGCGAAAGAGATGAGAGCCATTCTAGATTTCTTAAGTTTAGTTCACGCATGTTTTAGCTCGATTCGCATGCCCATACATCGAAGTCCACAATCCACTTACAAGAATATTTAAAAAAAGGATTCTGCTCTGGACTCCTCCAATGATTACTTTACTCCTATGCAACCTACAGAATAGTATAATAGTACACAATAGTAATAGAATTGTATATGATTTTTACAACGTTTAATTATGATGAGTAATATATTCAGTATAACCATTCAGTAACCATCTACGATACGTGTCAATTGTGTTCACAGGATTTGCAGAATGAAGTCGCCGCTTTACTGGAGTTTCGTGATCTGGTTATCGAAACCTTTCCCGATCTTAAATCGAAAATGGCTTCCTCCGCGGCGAACAGTACCCTTACCGGCCTACCATCGACCTCATCCCTGGGGAGTCGGTAAGTGTGGGGTTTTGGCGAAAAAGCAATGGTTACCCAAACCTGTTCCGGGAAACTTTTTCTTTTGCAGACGAGAGTGGGAGCCGGGAATACGGATCCGGCGCAAACTAACACAAAAGGATGTAGGCTGTGCTGATGTTGTTGGTGGGAGTAGTATAAGCAATGGCGGTAATAACAGCAGTACGACGATCATTCCCGGTACCGGTGACGGTGGCCCATCGACGAGCGCCGGCAGCAGTAGTGCGGTCACGTCCAACACCTCCGCCGCCAACACCAATGCGTCCGATCTGAACCACCATCATGCGCATCATCAACAGCAACATTCGTCGTCCTCGCTGATCCGCAGCCGTAGCAACTCCCATAGCGGTAAGAAGGAACCAAAGAGCGGTGAAGGCAACAACGGCAGTGTGATACAGGATTCGGGGTTCTCCAACGAAACGTCCTCCTCAAAAGAGACGCACAGTGCGGCATCCTCCACGAGCGGTGCTGTGCAGGTAAGTGGTGGTTTTATTTTTCTCCCCGTTTCTCGCCTCTTTCAAAAAGTACAACAACCTAACTGGTGTTCCTCTCGCAGGGAACGCTCATCTTGCCGACGGCAACCAACCGACTGGGGACGGATGCTGGTGGCGAACTGTGGAATCTGCTCGATGTGATACATAGGAAAAGCAGCCGACTCCGGGAGGAGGTCGACCAGCATCTGGAGCGAGAGAGACCTAGGGCAACCAATTTAGCTATTAGTCATCATACACCGGTGCATCATCATCCGCAGCATTTTCCACAGGGTGTTGGCACCGGTGACAACAATATCATCATTCACCATAGCAATCCAGCCACAGTGTCAACGGCAGGTGCGACCACGCTGATAGCGAACGTACCCGTCACGGCGGCTACGACCGCCAGTAGCTCCACCACCGTGGTAGTATCGACCGGTGTTCCAACCGCTGGAAAATCCTTGCAGAGACCGCATCATCTGGCAGATGGGGAACAAAATCGACAGCAGCAGCAGGGTGTTCGGTCCGGGAGTGTTACGTTAACCGACGGTACGGATCACAATGTACAAATACTGCGTAAGGAGCGCGACCGTTTGCTCGATAAGCTGTCCGAGTACGAGGCGGAAATGATAGCCGGTCGGATTCAGACGGCAAAGATGCAGGACGAGGTGGAAAAGCTCACGCTAACGATGCGCGACCTGCAGAAGCAGCTCGTATTGGCAAACAATCAGAAGCAGGAGCTTAACAGCAAGCTACATGATCTCGCAAATACGCAAAATGTAAATAGAAGTGCGTCTAGGTATGTATATTACGAATTGTTTCTTTCAACTCTTCAAAATTCTGGATATTTTACATTTTATATGCTTCTCCTTGGTTCTTTCTTTCCTGCCAACAGTTCACCCGAGACGATTAAAGTTCGGCAGCAGCCGACCGTATCTCAACAGCAACAAACGTCACCGCAGCTACTTAAGACCAATGTACGGTACCGTAAAGGATCAGCTGGGCAGCAGGACGATACGGATGCTTCCGGTGCAGAATTGCCGTATCCAATACTACCCGGTACTGAAACATTAACGGATGGTGCTGTGATTGATCCGCGAGCGCTCGGTTGGTTGGATGGGTTCCTCGGTGCGCCCTGGGTTCAGAGGGTACGGTCGCTGGATTCGCAGAAGATTGCCGCCATTCTGCTGGAGACGAATATTGTCGGACTGCAGCGTCACCTGTTGACGGTGACCGTACAGAACCAGGTAAGTGTATCCGTTACTACTGGCAGGTGCTGTTGACCTATGTAAATAGGTCGGTAGAACAGGGTAGAATTATTAAGAGTCTTGAAAAGCATTCCCGACTTGGATGAGTCTTAAGTTATACAATGGAATAATCTATTTTGCAGGTCATTGAGTCAGATGGGCGTGTAAGATATTTCTGTTTCGCTAACTTTTACAGGGTTCCTAAGTTGAAGTGATTGCATTAATGGTTATTCTTTTCAAATTGATGTCAAATGTCTCTTATATTCTTGAGTTTTTTGATAGTATCCCACTACCTGCAAAGTTTTTCGACATGGCGGATAAGTTCGTTCTGTTTTTCTTTTCATGAGGTCATTTTGAACGATATTCTTGTATACTTTACACAATTCAGTAAAATTAATGAAGAATCCAGACCTTGCCATCCGAACGAAAGAAAACCCCTATAACTGGTTATATACATCGTGAAGTCTTTTTTTGGCTCGATGTCTTATTTTCATCGTATGCGTGGTATACGCATAATAACATTCTAAAAACTTCCCCTAATGTACGTCAGTACGCTGTTAAGCATCCCAGCACCAATCGTCTGGGTCTGGTTGGATGCTTTCGTCGGTTGAACAATGTTACTCGTACGATTACCGCTAGATTCCGGTCGGCAAGCATAGCAATCGCTGTTGGGAGGATCAAGTCCAACGCCGACTGGATGGAACAGTCGGAATACCGAAGCAGCCACCGAGCAGCCGCACGCGAACAGCCCCAATTTTGTGCTTGTAATTGTTGTGCGCTCGTCCGGATACTAGCCGTTTCAGTACGCAGGTTAGCAACCTCGATTTTGGAATAATTTTCATACAAAATACGCGCACATATATACTCGTGCGCATTTACTCTAGAAGCTGGCCAACTTGCTTACCTCCCGCTGGAAGTTGATTATTGTTACATTGATGGGTTTTTTTGTTCAGAATTGTGTATACCAATCAATGCGGCCCGGCCACATGGTAGGGAGTGGACCTCAGACTTTCAGGTGTGGCCGATTAGACTACCGGTAATGCCCAGCAGAGCATCGTACTGTGCTGTGTAGCTCAATAAGTTATTGGATGCATACATTATGGCAATGAAGTTCCTGGGGCGGTTGACATACAAGTGCACGTCTGTTTGGGAAGCATGATAGTGATAATTTATTATTCAATTCGATTCAATCACTTTACCGGGAGTTGCGTGTGGTTGTGTTCCAATAGAGGTTCTCCAATGCCGTAAGCAGAGTTGAAATTTTGATCAACAATAACTTGAAGCATTGTGATTATTTTACCTTTCAACAGTTGGCACTAGGTTGTTATCATACATTTAATTGTAATGTTTACTATAAATGGAAGAGTTGTAGTTTTCTAGAACTCGATTGCAAGTGTAAAGGAAATTAAATTCAAACCCCGCATGATGATCATACTCACTGTATTCCTTTGTATTTCAAGTAAGCAAGACCGGCAGGTACTGTCTTTCAAATATATAATTTCCCATTGCGCACTTGTGTAAAAAAAGTGTAATAGGACGTGCCTACTACATTGTACATTGTTAAAAATGGCTCCCATTAGGCCGTGATTTTACACGTGACCACACGCATCCGGTTGTGTTATACGCTCGATCGTGAGGTGTGTCTCACATGTGTTCCAACCCGTCTACCCGTCATTGTTAACCGTTGGAACCCAAACTCTCCCGAATCATTAGAGTAGGAAGCAACAGCAAAAAGTTTTCCGTTTTTTATATCTCGTGTCCCACAAAAATTATTGCCAACCAATGAATGCACGAAATGAGAAGAAGAAATGGTCGTGCATTCCCATTCCATCTGCACCCTCGCCATCGGCATGGTGTCAGGGATTATTTGATCGTTACTCATGTTCCTTTTCTGTTGCTGTTAGTGAGGTGCTGTTAATGTCTTGCTACTTGTTTCTCCAATCAAGACCCCATTAGTCAATCTAATTTGATGGGTGCTATTTTACGGCACAGTGACGAAGACCACGCTAGAGACCATGGCCGACGCTAACGGCAAGGAACGAATTGTAAATGATCGTCGTGTAACCCTTTTTTGTTCTTTCTTTTCTGGTTGATCTTGGGATATCCGCACAGCTTTCCGCGTTGTCGTGGTGATAGCCAAGCCAGAGCAACGGTTCAAAGTGAATGGGTGAAATTTTAACAAAACAATTCAAGCTGAACGAACGGCTGATTAATTGTTGAGAGATGGCTTTTTTAAAGTTCCCTAAGTGTCGTTAGTTTCCCGAGAGGTTAATATCTATCTTCGGGGGAACGGTAGAAATATGACATCAAAATTTGAAACATGAGGCACACATCTGTGCTAATTTCACGGAAAAAATGTATTAGCAATTAACGAAGAAATTTGTAAGCCACGTTAGTCTAGTGTATAGAGCAAAACATGATTACTGACATCGAGAATACATTTAAGAATGAATGAAACAAAAATAGCACCGACAGAACAAATGAAATGTTCATGGTGCGAATTACCACTCGGTGTCGTACGAACCGACGCATCGGTTCTTCATGCTAACAGCGCAGTTCATCTCGGCTGGTTTTTAGTGTTTAGGTGATTAGCATATATTATTTTGGATTCTCTTCCGCGTGGCGGAATATTTCCATATCTAGGGTGGCTATGCCAGATGCGCGTATGGAGAGTAAAGAGAAATTAGCTTTTTTATCTAACCTGTAACCAGAAACCATGGCAATCACTGTTACTCGGGGCAGTTAGAAACTAGTTGAAGTGCAATTTTGGATGCAACCCAAATATCAATGTAGAACTGTATCTCGGATTGAAAGGAGCTACATTAGATTAGCCCTAATCACCTTCACGTTTACCTTTCTCCGATTGAAATGAATTAATGTTTCATCACCACTTTACCGGTGTTTAATCCTCGAATACCACAAACGATTGTCTCGTTAAACTCGTTCGAGTAGTCGGTTTTTTCTTAGTGGCATCCTTTAAGCTTTTCTCATCAATAGCCCGTTCGGCGTAGGTGGCTTATAATATTACGGAATCACTTTCGTTTTAACGTATACGGAGCCCTGAATTTTCGGAAAGGTGTCTCGCACGGTAGATGAAATAAAATGACAATAATGCTACCAACCGAATGGAGTGGCGCCTACTGTCATTACTGTGGCAGCAACACGTGTTAGGTTATCGCATTGTGAAGCACATAATGACATTTGAGATAATGAAATGTATACAATTTATTGGTGAAAGATTTTAGAAAATAGCAACATGATGATAATTTATACGATTCGGTCTCACTTTTTTTGCATTTGACAGATATTACAGCAACGGTTGGATCAGGCGACAGGATCCCGTACTTTCCTGCAGGAAAAGTTAGAAAAGTCGAAGGAGGACATAGACGATCTAAGGTTTCAGGTAAGTTGGTATCAAGTTTAGGGAAGTGTCCATACACTATTTTGATCTTTTTTGTTTTTGATTTCTATTTTCAGCTGAAAGAGAAATCGATCGAACTCGAAGGTACAAAAGCTCAGTTGCGTGTGATCGAGTCGAAGGCATCGAGCAAGTCGGTACCACCGTCGGCTGTCGGAAGCCCGGAACGGGTGGTTGGTTCATCATCACCACCACCGGCATCCACCATGATATCCACCACGAGCGCCCATTTGCACCATCACCAGCATCTGACGCAGCTAGCGATGCGCCTTCAATCCTCGCAGGTATCAACGCCCTCCATGAAGGCAATGACACCAGTCGCGATGGATGATATTGCGCAGCTTCAGCAACACAGCAGCAGTACAGAGTCGACACAGGATCATCCCGAGCGAGATAGTATAGGTGCAGGTGGTAGTCGTTTAGTACATCAAAACACGCTGCAACAGCAGCAGCTTCATCAACAACAACCTCCAGAAACACCCCGCCGACGGCCATCGAAGATACCATTGCCAGGGACGAAGGGTTCAGTGGCACCAAAGCCACCGACTGGTCGTAACTTTTCTGTCACACCTACACCAACCACACCGACGACACCGGCACAGCGTCCCCTCGGAGGTGGTGCCTCATCCGGACCGCCGTCAAACCGAAGTCTAACGAAGAGCACCGGCAGCCTGTACGTCAAGTCATCCGATGCGAGTTCGTTCGGTCAACAGTCTTCGCACCAGCAGACGCACCAACCGCCCCAACCGATGGCACGCACGCGCGATACTACCAGCACCAGCAGTGGCAGTCTATACCGTGCCGATTCCGCACTAAGCTGGCGCACCAGCAAGGATACACCCTCGCTGGAGAAGTCACGGTCCTCCTCGATACCGGTATCGGCCGGCAAGGGTACGGCCAGTGGAGCACCACCATCATCACCCGCCAGTACGAAGGCATCTATTTTGGTCTACGGTGGGGCCGTCTGTTCTTCGCCGCAACCACGCGCCAAGCGCGACAACCTCACCAACAAGGTAAAGAACTGTGATTCCCTGTCCCGGTTGCAATCGGCCCAAGTGTCTACGGGGCACGGGGCCACCTCCGGTCAGCTGAGCAAGTCCGGCTCCCGGAAGGAGCTTAGTTCCAGTCCGGGCAGTGGCATAAGTAGCGGCGAGCGCAAGGCAAGTATCGGCGGTGGAATTGGTGGAGGGGGCGTGCTGCGGCATGCCTCGACCGCCTCGATCGGATCCAACGGACAGTCGGACGAGTCAGCATCAGCAACGGTGGCTACGGCAACCGGCAGCAGCAACACGTCAACCGGCAACAGTAACGTCAAGGTACGCAACCGTAGCTGGCTGAACTGGCTGAAGATGTAAACCTTTCGCAGCGTGCGCAGTAGCAGTGAAGCAGCACGGGAAAGGGAGGGAAAGGAGGGTGGCGGTGGCAGCAGCAGCGACGGTGTCTACACCTCCCTTACCACCATCATCACAAACACCACCACCACTACCACTACCACCATCTACACCACCACCACTACCACCCACCAACACTATCATCACCAACCGTCCTGCGTTATCCGTCGCCGGGATCGCCGAGAACTTCGCAATCAGCGCGCACTTTGTTTGCTCTCCCTCTTATTTTGTTTTTATCTCTCCATTGTTGTACGTTTGACACTCGTTCTCTCTATTTCGGCTCAGTTTCTGTTCATCTATGCCGGCGGGTGATATTTTTTTCTTTGCCTTTGTGATTTCATTGCGTTTTGTGGGAACTGATTTGGGGCTTTGCAAACGCGTATGGTTAGAAAGCAGTGTACACAAATATGGGGCGCCTGCCTGTTCTTGCCTGTCTGTACCATCCGGCTGTACCTTTCCGCCTATACGCTTGCTCACTCACGATAATTCGGTAGGACAGTTGCTGTTCAGATAAATTTGCGTACTTCCACGAGTACACTCAGGGGGTTTTCGATGCATTCCATGCATAAAACAAAGACTTAGCAATGTCTCTATATTAAGAAGAAATGTTGGGGATTCTTTCATTAGTTTAATGGAACATTCCAACGCAGATATCTATATAAAATTTGGCTACTCAAAAAAAAAAACACAAATCCAGATGAGGTATCCTGTCACGCAGGGTAGAGAGAGAAAAAACAGCCGTCTTAAAGATGGCACTCACTTAGCATTCGTTCCTAGAGGTTTACGGTGGTATTTCCTTCGCTTGATTTCAGTTTTCCCTCTTGACACTACAACCGTACAAGTTCTTGATAGGTGGTGTTATGATCGGGCAGTAGTGATCCGGATAGGAATCAATTTCGGTCCTTAAAGATGTTCAATAGAAAAATACACATTCACATCCCCATTAGCATGCGTGGCATTAATGTGCCAAACAAAAATTTACGAAATGGACAATCTGTAACCTTTGCTGATTTTGACATAGCTCGTCGAACCTGTTAAATCTCTATGCACTTTTTCTTTGTCAAATACCTCCAAGTGTTTACTTCACTGTTGAACCCTCGAGATACGCCTGGAACCTATCGAACGTATCTTGATATAGCCATGACTAAATGCCCTGCTAATGAAAACGTAGTTTTAGGTTGTTATTAAAATCTAATGTAATTGATATAAATATCACTTTATAATTATCATTAAATTTAATTGTCATGCTTTAAACGTCTACAGTTATCTTTTATTTCAGTTTTGACAACACTCCGCAAAGCCGTAAATTGAGCGGGTTGTATCTCGAGGGTCAGACAGCTTATAGTACACTCAGTTGATGTTTAACTTTACTTTCATTAACCTTATTTTTTCGGTTACCTCTCTATCTGTTGAAATGCAAGACTCTGTGTGTTCGTGTGTATGTATGTGTATGATGGTGTGCGGGTGATCATATTTCAGCGCATTTCGAGGATGATCTCTGTGGGTTTTTTTTGTGATGTCGCTATTGATAATGGCGGAGGAGCGTTATGTTATTAAGCGCATGTTTTTACTGAGACAAATGTTGTGCAAATGTTGTGTTGATATTTCTAATAATCCACTATTCATCGAGTACGGTCACTGACGAGTAGCGGAGATACCAGGGTATTTCTACTGCCACAGTTCATTGGTAGGATGAGGTTCAGCGAATCGGAAGTGTATGCGTCTTACAATGCCAAGCAAAAATGATACACCAGAGTAAAAGAATATCTGAAGAATGGAAGCGACTAAGATAAGCTGTGCTACTCCTTCAGTTAGGACATGTGGCACGCAGTACAACCCAGATATATTGCCTCATATAAATGATCTACCCATGAATTTGGCACGGCAGTATTCGCGTTCACCTGCATCACAACTTTACTAAGTTTCGGAAACCGATGATGGTAGTATTGTGAATGGGTGAGGCCCCGTAAAGGATATTGGTAATAAGATGGGGATAAAACATTGGAGAATTGACGACAAAACTATTGGAGCTACTATCAGTGGTCAGCCATCTCGAGAACCAACCCAAAAACCATTCGGAGGACAACACTCTAAACAACAACACCAGTACCAACCAAGGAGGGTCGTGGATTGGCGCGATCGCATGGATGTGACGTTTAAAGACACCGATCCAGCTTCCGATGCACCGATGTCCGGAAAGCCTCACAACCTGCTCGCCAAGTGCTCATTACTACCACTACCATTTTTACTACCCACTACTACTACCACTACTACCACTACTACTACTAGTGCTACTACCACAACATCCACTACTACTGCTACTCTAGCGCGTGTGGTACCTACCTGTTTCTTCTCGTTTCGTAAGTCCTGTTATTTTGTTTTTGTTTCGTTTAGTTTTGTTGTTGTTTATTCTTCCTTCATGCATCCCATTTCTTCCTTTCTATCACCATAATATTTCTGTTATCATTATCAATGATCTATTTATACATTTTCCTATAAATATTCTCTTACTATACACTATATACATATCCCATTCTCTTTCTCTTCTACTTTTTTGCAATTGGTGTACAGTATTTTTAGTAATACCTACCCTCACTAGTTTCGGCTATTTTTTATTTTACTTTTTCAATCATTGTTCACCCCTCTCTACATTGTATATCATTGTCACCTTCGTACATTCTGTTTATATTCATTTTGTTATATGTGTATGCATTCTTTTAAGTTTCTCACTACACCTTCAACCATATTTCATAGTTCGTTTAAACATAACCTTTCCCACCTGTTTTCACTCCCCGCTCACGTTACACGCCTATCAATGCGATTTTTTTCTTCTTATTTTTATTTCGCGAATAGCTTTGTACTAGCTGTCATTTAGCAGTAGATTCATGGTTCAGTTTGGCCTAATTTAATTTCCATTCCAGCTTCATCAGCCTTCATTCCTTGGGTATGTGTGACGGGTTGCGTATTCCATTAGCTACTTCGTCACCGTACCATCCACCATTCCATAACGTGAATTTGTTTCGTACACCTTGTCTTACTATTTTTTTAAATCATTATCTCACATGGTGTGTTGGTAGCTAGTGTTGTAGTGCTTCGAATCATCCAGTATGCTTACATCATTATATTTGGCTTTAGTGCCATGCTACAGTGTAGAAGTATCAAACTTATAATAGACAAACATTCGTATTAAAACGAATGAGCAAAATTGAGATAAGGCAGGCAGAACGTTTTTTATGAGAAATAAATACATCAGTAGAATTAAAGAAATATGCCAGCAAGCGCTACCACAGTAAGAATAGCTAGTGTGTGGCGTTGTACATCAAGAAAAACTTCCTTATTATAAAAAGTAAGAACACATTTCGTAGTAAAACATCGTACGTTAGGCTATTCGTAGTGTAGGGATGTAGAACTCTCCTGTCAATATTTTATTTTTGCTTCATACAACTCGAACTACTAAACACGTAACGTATAATTGAAAGTACCAAAGGACAACAAAACTAGACAAGCTAAGCAAGACAAAAAAAATTGGGATGACTATACTTGAACCAGCAGATAGTTCCTTAGCTTCTATCCAAATATCTTGCCATCTTTTCCCATCATCTCTTCTTGTCCATCATCCATAGTCTTTGTAGAATTTGTGTGTGCAACGGTTTTGTTAGTATGATTGTGTACCTTGTGAGTGTGTGTATACGTAAAAAATGTGTGTGTGTGTGTGTGTGTGTGTGTGTGT
>KI422464.1:122493-152117 GCA_000473375.1 Anopheles culicifacies
TGTGTGTGTGTGTGTGTGTGTGTGTGTGTGTGTGAGATCCGATAGTAAAATCATGCAGTACGCTTGTATTCAATGTGTGTATGTATTTGTAATAATTCCATCCTAGTAATGAAATGTCATTCGTATCATTTATCCCTGTGAAACGTCCTTACCGAAAAAATATACACCCATTTCAAGCATTTTCGTCCATGTTATCTTTATCTATACTTTTTGATTTGTTTAAACTTTATCGTTATTTTTTTTGTCTTTACTTTCTTCTACTGTATTTTCTTTTGTTTATTTGATTTTTTTTAATCATAATACTTATCTTTACTTCTTTGTTGTAAAGCGCGAAGAAAAGCGACGCGCGACGCAAAGTGGTGTATTGTTTGTTGTGTGCGCTCGTGTGACATACGAACTTCCCATTCCGTTCCGATCATGTGTAACGTCGTGGGCGATACTGCCTGTAGACTCTCCATAGTGCTGGATGCTTCAGGTGGTCGTTTTGAAGTGGTATTCCTACTAGGTCAGCTAGGCTTTTCGGTTACTTGCAGGACAATTTAGTTTTGAAATTAATTTCAGACGAAATCTCAAACGGAGTAACGGAAAGCCTGTTTTAGTGTATTTTAGCGTACTTAGCTAACTTTTGTCTGCTAGAGGTAGTGTGTGGGTATGTTTTACATGCATGCGTTTTAATAAATCTGTCAAAGAGCAGGAGTTTTAAGCTAGTGTCAGCATTTCAATGTCACAGCAGTATCACCCCGTGCAGAATAGAAGACATAAATATTCTTGGTGAAGGACATAACCCAAACCATTGTACATCATAATACACTTACCAATGTGTAGGTTTAGGAAGCTGGGATAACGTGGGATGTGTATTTTAACCGTCGGTTACACAATATGGCTAACGTCATCTTATCACCGTAATCAGTAATTCGCAATCGAGTTGAAATACGGCACACATATATTTATATTTCACAGCTTGAACTCTCATCACGCACCTTTTGTACTTAATTTTTTCGTTCTTATTGGTTTTCTTTCGCGCCAAATGGGCTGTGCTTCTTACTGCTTCTGCTAATCGATGTAGTAAGCATAAGAGGATAAAAACAACATTACTCTATAATTGAGAGATCATTTCCTTATCCTTGCACCATCAACCATCCTCAGTAAGATCCTATTATTTATAGTAATTCAAATACAATTTTGAATCAGATAAGAAATATTAAGATCACACCTAGAAATATCACTTGCCTCGGTCAAACGTTAGTTACTCATTTTTCTGTCTTTTCTTGCTCTTTTCCTTTCCCTTTTCTTTCTCTTTTTTTCTCAATACTGTTCACCTTCACCTCTGCACGATGTATCCTGCTCCGTTTCCGGAACATCCGTACAGGCACGCAGAAACAACACATTCCGGTTGACGAAACCAACACTAACACCACTGACTATCTCGGATCATCCGCCAACCTTGGGTATCGTGTCACCGCCTCCCCTACCAGGCATTGCACCTTCACCGGACACGTATGCGTCATCGCTCAAAGCTGTCGGGCGTGTAAGGTCTCATACGGCCACCGGAAGTGCCACACAGAGGACGTCCAATAGCAGTACCATCAGTAGCGTGCGTCCATCCTGTTCTACCTCAGCACTGTGCGATGATGCAGGGCCGCGAGATCTAATCGGCGAGTACCTGGCGGCAAAGAATCGGGCCGCTTCCACGTACCAGCAGTCCACGATACCGCCTCCCATCTTTCACGTCAGCCCAGACCGACAGCATATGCTCGTGCTGCAGGATCAAAAGCAGCGCCAGATTGATGAGCTGGCCTACAAGCACCCGATTCTGCTGATGGATGCCTCGGAAGATGATGAAGAGGACGAGCGGGATCACGATTTACTACCGGATAGCAAGTCAAAGCAAGAGGAAGTGGACGATGCTGGGGAGGAAAGGAATTGTGGTCAGGAATCTTTAATCGTACCACGGCCGAGAATGAATGCATTCCAGTCGATGAAAGAGCAACAGGATAATAGGCCATCGGGTTGCCGACTCGTCGGTAAGGTTAAGCCGAATATATTAAAAACCTGGGAACAGTTGTCCGGTGGTACGGGCAATGCCTGCTCGCATCAGCGTCAACCGAACCGAATACGTGCAAATGTGGATGGTGAACATAGTACAACTGTAACTGGCGCGATGACCACCACCACGACGACGACCACGTCAGGTGGAAGTCTTGAGCCTACCAGCAACGTTACGTCGGAGAGGGGAAGTGAAGCGGACGAACGGCAAAGCTGTCTGTTGTACTGTCCCCAGCAACAACCCTACCCATACACGCTGGGTGACGAGTTGTTCGAGTTTAAGGTGAACCGGTTGAAACATCCAACCGACCAACAGCAACCATCATCGTCCCGGCGTGCACCATCCCACGTATCGTCCTCTAATACCAACTGCACAACAGCGACCGCACGCAACTCATCCGATGGTGTCGATTTTTACGATAGTATTGATGCGGTTAGTACGAGTGTGGCCAACACAGAAGATCAGCAGGGCGATGTTGGTAGCTACGATGATGTAGCAGGAGGTGAAGCGTTAGCAGAGCTAACTTCGCTCGATCGAAAGCGGTTGTTGTGGTCAATAGCAATCGAGTAGCGAATAGTAAGATGAATGGTTTTTTCAGTATTGTATGAGTGAGTTGCGTGAGCACCTGTCGGCTGTCACGCATCGTGTTTAGTATTGTTCGGCACGGTACCGGTATAAGATAAGATTTGTTGAGACGAGTGTGTAGCATCGCTCAACGCACAGGGATTTTCGAATAGATTTTGAAGTATAGACCGGTGGTGGATAGTGTATGCAGTATGGGTTTAGTAGTGCCCTGCGCAATCTAGTCAGCGTGGCGCTTGTACGTTTCGTCCCAACGCACCCAATCATACACGCAAACAGCATATACATAGGCGAACACACACAATAATCCTACCAGAAGATCGTTGCACTTCTTTTAGAATGACATGCTGCGAGGTATGGTTTGTCCAGAATGCTGTTATACCATACATTTGGCTAGATGCTAAGAAAGCTCATTGGAATTATTTGCCTCAACCAGTATGCCTTAATATCGGCACACGGATCTGCTCTACACGGGAGTTCATTTTTTGGAAATTGAAAGGCACTGCCTTTGCTTGTTATTCACATTCCAAGAATTGATCGATCGATTGAAGGTATACACACGTGGATGTACTATGGGAATATAAGAAGCAAACAGGTTTGATAGGTCACAACACGGTAATGTCTACATGGTAAACCAACGAAATGGGTCCTAGATTACAGCTAGTTACAACAAAAACGGTACAGATCTGTGGCACGCTCTTTCTGGTGCGCACATACTTCATTTTTGTTTATTCCGATCAGAGACACTTAAAACGCTACCAAAAAAAAGAGAAACGTATGATATTAATGAGTGGTAGTAAAGCGAAGAAAACATATCTTTTCGTTTATTTCATTTTTTATTCATTTTCTCCTATTCTGCACAATAATAAACAAAACTTCACGGGTAGAACAAGGCACGAACGTAAAAGTGAAAATTTATTAAGTATTATAGTTTTTTGAAGGGCTCGTTCTTTGTTTGTTTGTTTGTGTGTGCCTATCAGTGTTTTTTTTTTGTTCAGATTTATATTTTCAACTGGTTTTAGTTTCGTTTTTTTTGTTACATTTCATACTAAAAGGACATTTTATTTTTTTCTTGTTGATGCGCATATGTGTGTGCTGCATAAGATTTACCATAACCTCAAAATATGTTTATACTTTTTCAAGCAATTTATAACGATAAATAGATTGATTGCCCATAGAGAGGAAAGAAAGAGAAGAAGAGAGGGAAAAAGATAGAAAGGATGTAAAGAAAACAACGGCCAAGTCAAATTTCTTTTATAATAGTAAAGAACCGGCTGTACATCAGTAACAATGGTAGATAATCAGTTACTAAAATACAGAAGACAAGCCAGAAATGGTGTATTATAGATGAGAAGGAAAAGAACATACAACAACAAAAAACAAGCAAAGCAAAACAGTCATAAAAAATTTAAAGTAGCTTTGGATAATGCAAACAAATTAAAAGCCCTAAATATCAAACACTAGTGGAATGGGTGTGAATGTGCAGAACAGGTGGGTAAAGAAGATCTTAATTTAGGCGTAGATTAAGAAAGGATATGTGAACAAATTTAAAAAAATAGAAACGCACGTGATATAGGAAACGTTTATGAATGGAAAGTATTGCTGTAGAAGGATCTTTGTACTGCTTTCTCGTGGGTACAAAGGATACACACTAATGTACATGGGCTTCCTGTCATACACCTGCGACGAGTAACGCGGATCAGACAAACGCCCACATACACATCAACACACAAACATACCCTAGGATTCCGTTGTGTAAATAGATGTATACCGCCGTTCTTATCTCAGCAGGCAGCAATATAAGATGCAACTCACTGCAAAATGGAAGCGATTTCGTCCGTTCAAACGGAACTAGAGTGAAAGTCATGCTAAGACGTATTAGAAGTTTTTTTTAATTGATGAAAAGAAACACTTATCATGCGATGGAATAACCAGGCGAATTATCATGTAACTCATTAGTGGTTGCAAAAGAATGGAAAATATCTAATCTGTACAGAAACAAACAGTTGAAATGTTAAATGGAAAAGTGAACAAAAGAGAGAGAGAGAGAGAGAGAGTGAGAGAGAGAGAGAGAGAGAGCTCGCGCGCACTCGAAGAAGTAGCAAATGATAATTGCAACAACTTGAGGCTTTTTTTTATTTACAAGGAGAATTAAAGCTTGTATAGTCTGACCCACGCCAACAGACGTGGAATGCCCCATTCATTATTTCCTCCTGGTCCCGCCTATTAACGTAATCTGCACCATCTGATAATTGGTGAAGAGCCCCGATTGTCTGGCTTGCCCACTACCTTACGCTAAAGGGGGTTTCCCGTTGCTGTACTCAGGACTGTGCCTTGGTACCTCTTCGCTCTTCGGTCTACTTTCCAATTGTTTTCTCGGTGGCCAGGGGAAGTTTACAATAGGACATTTCTCATATGTTATTTTAATTGGATCATCTATATCCTAACTTTCAATTGGTTCAGTGGTGCGCACTTGGCGTGGCTTGTGCTTGTGGCGACGGTTAGACTGGGTGCTCATGATGAAAGCAGATGACTTACTACTCTCAACACTTTTTTTTCGTAATTCCACTTGAGGCTTGAGGTTAATTATGGAGCAACTACTATTTCTACTACTACTATTACTATCACACTACCATCCTACTAGTAATAACTACAGCACTCCCCCTTTGATATACTCCGTACAACTCTCTCTCATCCTCTCGCCTGCACACCACAGCTCATGGCGCCCTTATGCACTTTTATGGCTTAACGCTAAATTCGGCAAACAAAAAAAAAAAACGAGAGATTACATTAAGCAATGGTGGTGTTGTAAGGTTTAGTTTGTTTGTTTGTTTGTTTGTTTGAGCGAGTGAGGGCAATACAAGGGGGAGGATAATAATTGAAAACGAATTGATGATTAGTAACCATGATTATTGACGGATTATGATTATTACTACTACTAGTACGGCTATTGCGGTTATTATTATTATTATTAATTAATTAATTATTATTATGACTATCGCGAGCTACTATCATTATTAGCAGTGCAATGCTAGTGGCAATGATGATGGATGATGATTATTATATATTAATTATTACAAACCGATACTACTTGCGATAACAATGGTAGAAGGGGAGGGGAATGGGGAAGGAGGGGAGGGGGGATAGAGAAACGAGCAAATTGCAATTGCAAAAGGGATGCAATTGGTTGAATGGAATGGAAGGGGGATGGGGAAAAAGTGACGAATCGGTGGGGAGGTTTCGGAGGAGAGAAAACCATACCTCGGGAGACGGTATGAATGATGCTGGAAAAAAAGAACGAGGAAACTCTCGGTAACTGCATCCATGTTGAAAAGAAATCTAGTTATATATTTGAAAATTTCAAATTACAGTTGTGTATTTCAAAGAATTAAATCGAAAAGCATTGAAACGAACGAATGTCTAAATAAAAAGGAAAAAAAGCAAATATTATAAAAAAATACACGAACCGTTTTTTGTGTTTTATATGTTCGAGGTGAACAGTATTGCTAAGAATTTCGATTATGCAACAAAGTTAAATAGTGGTAATAAAATAAAAGTAACTATTGAATGAGCGTGAATTAAGTTTTTTTGCTCACTCAGTTGTGAAAGCTTTCGAAACAATGAAGAATGGAACACAAAAGTCCTGTTAACTCAACTTAACTAACGACTATTTACTAATATAAAGATGAAAAAATAGTCATTACAGTCATTAAAATGGGTACAAAAAACGAATCGAGATGTTTTTATCCCTCCTATGCTGAAAGGATCTTTATTCACATACAATTCATCAATTGTGACATAAAATACCTAGATCTTGTGGATTAACTCCATAACATGTTGATAAAATTTTCAACGTTATTGAACTGCGAAATGTTTATTTGGAATAAATATAGCAGTCAATTAAATAATTTTTCATCTGGATATACGTTCCGCTTTGAGCAATTCTTCTTGAAGCAAGTATTATTGCTTTTTTTAAGATACTTCTAAAAAGTGTACATATTTGGCGAAAATAGACTCATGAACAGGTGAGTCCTCAATATAGTTAGTCGTATTCAGAACACAACACTAGTTACGACGGAAAATTGTAACAAGTGCTTTTTCTCTTGTAATTGATTATACAATTTTGTTTAATATGTGACAGATTATATGGCAACCGAGGGTATTGCGTATACTAAAAACTAAATATAAAGAGGGTGGTTTAAACTGTAATAGTGAAAATTAAAAAAAAAAGGAAGAAAGGAGAAAAACTTAGTATTGGGTTAAATTTGGTTTTTTGAGGGTAAGCCCGGGATCAGTTCCGGAATTCAAATCGATACCTATTCCGAATGCAAACCACTACTGTTGAGTACAACCGATTATGTTTTTCACTTATAAGTCTTTTTGTTCCGAAATAGCACTCATTCTCTCCTTTTTCTTAATGGCTTAAGAACTGACATGGTCATTTTAGACATCTATCACACCTATTTTTATTGCATTCTTGCACCACCCTAAAATTGCATTAAAGGAACATATTGTAATTGAAAACATTTTTCAACTGCTGTTTGAGAATCTTATGGCTTTTGGTTGGAGAATCCGCAGACCTGCAAATCGAATATCGTAAGAGGACAATATCGTAAATGTTCTATCTGTTGTATCGAAAACGGATCGCAGCTACTCTACTGATACTGATCAAGGCATTATGGTACAATTATGTTCGTATGCTTAACTTCGGTATCGTTTCCGGAATTGGAAAGTGAATCGAAAGTAGTTCCGATTCCTACCGTCCACCACTAGTATGCAGCATCTGCATATTGTATATACGATGATGGATCAATCTTCCCTGTAGCTTTTCAGCACCCAATCATAACTCGTTCTGTCCCTACGATACAAATAACAATAAATTCGATTCTTCAACTGCGGAAACTACTATGTACTATATTTAAAGCGTGTTTTTCCAGACTATTATTATTTGCATATTATTCCCCTCCACATCTGGTTAGGTTCAGGTTATTGATAAGAATATGGTTTGAAGGCAGCCGTGGGAAATGTTTATTAATTATTAGGCACCAAATAAAATCGTTATGGTGCTAGTATTAAATACAGTTGAAATTAATGAAACGAAATCGTAGATTATTCTATCATACTTAGGATCCTGCTTTTTGTGTGGTTTTCTCGTCCGACAAGGCACGTAGAAGACGCCCTGCGGTGGGACGGTCGTCGGGATCCATCTCCGTGCAAAGGTAAAACAAACCGAGAAGTGTGTCATACTTGCTGTCGAGCGTTTGTAAATTCGGGATTATCGGACGTGTACCAAGACAGCTGTAATTCAAATGATTGTCTCGAGGAATCGGTATCCCAGTGCTAGCACAGATATCGCTGTGCGTACTTTCGCTGGTAATGTCAGAGAATTCGGACATTGCATCAGAATCATCCTCATCTTCATCGCTGGGCGTGGTGGGTGGAGATGGCATAGGTTCCTGCGGTATCAGTGGTACTAGTGGCATTTCACCAGTGATTTCGATGGAAAGCTGTGTTCCATATCCAGATGTGCCGTGTTTGAGGCTTGCTACTAAACGTGCGGTTAGTATTTTTGATGATAGACATTCTTGCTCATCTTCGCAATCGTAATACACGATTTTTGGTGACCGTGGTACAAACGGCGCTGTCGACATTCTGGCATATGGTTTTTGCTTACGCTTGGGCATAACCGTTGGTTGGTGTCGTCGTACCATAGTGCGTACACCCACCTTTTCGCGCTTATACTGCAAATGACAGTCTCGCAGCTCAACCGCCTCCAGTATGGAACTATCCTGTATGCCCGGAAACGTGTGGGGCGGCATGCAGGCCAGCATCTCGTACACGACCAAGCCAAGCGAAAATATGTCCGACTTTGGCGAGACGTTTGTCGCATGACGCAGGACTTCCGGCGCAGACCACAGCCCAACCGTAACGTTATCGGAAGAAAAATCCTTCCAACCATCGGATGATAACTTCATAGAGTGTTTCCCGAAACCACACACCTTGATTGATTTGTAATTCTCCTCTATCTGGATGTTAAACGAACTGATGTCACCATGTATCATGCCGCATTTTTCGTGTAAGTAATCCAATGTTTCGAGAACCGCTACCACTACTTTCGTTGCAACTTGCACCTTCATTGGTCCCATCACTAAATTATACCGCTGCGAAAGCTTATCAGCCAGCGTAATAGTACTGAGTTGCGTTTTGTGTAGCTCGTGATCAAAAGTGCCCAATACCATCACCGAGGGTATGTTGGGAGCTTGTAAATTCCTAAAAAATAGTACATCCAAATGAGTGATTAAAAAAAACTAGGCCTAGTTAACTCACCGCAGATGCTTGGCCTCCTGTGTCATTTGTTCATTATACGCCCGGTGGCAGTCGCTGGCCCGTTTCGACAAATTCTTTAGTTGCCATGGCGACCCGGCGTTCGTCGAAGAACGTTCATAGGTAAAAATTTTGAACGTCCCTAGCAAGTTCGCCATGGCTAATGTTTTCGAGTGTCGCTTCACCAGGCAGATCGGACCATTCGAGTTGATGGGGTTGCGAATAAACGCCACTTCTTTATTTCTGTCATTCATTTCTCTGTTCGTTTTCGATTCTCTGTTAAAACGAATACACAAATGGAATGTAGATTTGGAGACATTTTTCAATAAATAATCGGACTACACGCTGCACTGGTCGACAAAAAGGGGAGCTAGAAGTGGCAAGCCACGAATCTTCGTAACTTAACACTGCACTAACGGAAACGAATCACGGTGTACATTACTATTAACTCGAACAAAACAAATCACATCGTATTACCAATAAAGAAACATCTTACTTTCTTACCAGTTAAAACAGAAGAATAATTCGGTGAATTCACGACTGGCAGGAACTAGCCACCCAAAACCACAAAACGTTTGAGACACAAATGAAGCATGTCTTAACGTGGTGCCTTGCTTTTATAGCCAGCGATTCGATGAAACTGCATAATACCCGTTTACACTTGCGCCCTGAAAAATATGAAATAAGTCATCGCATCGCTTCGCGGCGCTGGAGCTCGATACAATATTCATCTTGAGCGCGTGAAATATTTCATTGCAATCTAAATCGTCCCTTAGGCCGGTGGCACAGATCCGCCGCATGCGATTTTGCGGCACGTGCTTCAACAAATAATGGAAAAATGTGTGTGTGTTGTCCCAAAGACGTGCAAATGATGGGAAAAACCAATCTTTAACTTAAATCATACCAAAAACTAAATTTCGGTCACAATTAAACGAAATATCTCTGTTTTGCATATGAGCTCCCAACGGTTTGTTCAAATTTGTACGTCAGATTCACCAGAAAATCGCAATGCGAATCGCAAGATCTGTGACACCGCTTGCGATTCGCATGTGCGGCAAAATCGCATGCGGCGGATCTGTGCCACCAGCCTTAAGCTTTGCGATTTATACATAAAATCTAATATATTGTAGGATTTTCTATGATGAATGAATAATGAAATTAAGAATTATGAAATTAATATAAACGCCTACATTAGGAGGTAACGTTACGAAAGTGATTGAGGAAACCTTTGAGGAAACAAATGGAACGTTCCTGCGATTAAGAACTAGTCGAATTAATCGTCGAAAACTTTACAAATCTATCATCTGCTTTGGCAGTATTTGCATGCAAACCTATCTTCATAATAAACCAATGCCGACCTAGACCTGCGAAAAAGACGATGAACATTAGCAATATTCCGTCAAGTAATATGATCTGGAATTTGTTCAATGTTACGTATTTCTTCTTTGTTCAGTTACCGAGTGTTTCCTGTACGTTTAGATTTTTCTTGCAAGGGTGTGGCTTCATAAAGGGGGTATCGGAAACGTAATGCTGACTGAAATGAGAATTCTGTTTTCCTCATCACTTTAAACTTCCGTAAAATAATCTACTTGGCGTTCCAGCAGGTATAGAAAGATGATAAGAGAACAACGTAATTAACAGACGCATTATTATGCTTAGGCATACACTTTAGCGTCGTTATCTTCTGCATTTAAGCGAGCGTCTCTATATTTTCACTTTCAACCGCAGTAGGCATCATGCTGCTGCAAGCGTCTGGGATTGAGATAACTTTCGCAAAATTTACCCGATTCAACAGCACACCTTCAAACTGCTGAAGCAAGCGGAACTGAAATTAGCAATTCTTCTACAGCTAATGCTTCTATCCCCAGTTTAGCTTCTATTTCCAGTAGGTGCTTCGCCGGTATGCATACCATTTCAGGAAAAACAATGTTAGGCACGCCGGCTTTTGTTATGATGTTTGTTTGACAATTCTTATGCTGTGCTGCGGAAGACAGGGAAAGAAAAGAATTGATTTTTTTTATTTTATCATTTCTCAGTTATTTTCTGCGAATGACATAGCTTTAGCGCATAAGTGTATATTTTAATGTTAAGATAGATCCTAAAATCTACATTTTAGACCAAGCAGCACAGCAAATGTTGCGAACAAAACCAAAAAATTGATTGATTGCGTCCATAGTGGGCGAAAAAACATCGCCTACTATTATGGGTTTCTTCGCTTAATATTTTGTCAATTACGGGAAGTTTTGATTTTAAAAAGTTTAGCAACATCCTTTAATATAAGTCCATTCTTCATAATATTCCATATTTCGTGTAAAACTAAGGCTTATCGGTAACAATTTTCAACTTGTCGTTTTTCAACGAACGAAACCGTCGTACTGTTTCGCTTTGCTTTGCTAAAATTCGCTGAAAACAAAGCAGCCAATGCGAGATGCTGTATCTATGCGCGTGTGTGAGTATGTACACGACGGTGAGATTTTGGTCAATGAAAGAACGCTTTGTGATCTTTCTTTATTTCGTCATCTAAGAATAATTGTATCTGTATTTCGCCAATATTACTGGTTTACAATTTGATGTGCCAGTGGCTACTATGTTACGAGTAATGTTAGGATTGTGCCATTGGAACATTTTGCATTGCTTGCTGTTTCATGCACACATGCAGGGGAGTGTAGCATTGTGATTAAGTTTTCATAGGAAGAACCAGCGTTGTTCTTCCTGCGCATTCCATTGAACCGATTAGAAACTGTTCATACAGCATTTCATCCATCAACCTGTCCCGTCTTCGATCAATGCCTACCGCCAATCAATCGAATCGCATTCCAGTAAAGCCATCCGGCACCGAATCAACACTATGCTTTAGTTCTGGTTCGCTCGTTGATTCGATGGTAGGAATAAGCAGCAGAAAGTAAAATATAAAAGCAGAAAGTAAAAATGACACAATCCGAAGCCGAAGAAATCCCTCGCAACCATGTTTCTACAAACTAAGATATGTAATATTGTTTCCCGCAACATACCTATCAACGGCCATGGCAATCATGATAGTTGAGGTGTATTTACACAATTTAATCAATTTCAAATCGGAACAAAGAGTAGAGAAAAACGTCTGCAATTGTACGCTGCTCCCATCTTGCGGGAGACCGAAAAATAATTATATTTGTTCAAAAATCTTCTCTTGCGCGGAAGATTTTATGTATATCTTATCGTTGAAATACAGCTTTCATTCAGTACAATTAAGTTTCTACGTATTAACAGCAGTAAAATATAAGGGGAAAAAACATCTGCCTAGCATAAACTGATCTGGTTTGTTTCACAGAAGCACTACAAACTAAATTAATTTGTTTTAGGATTCCTAGTAGCGAAACGCAAACTATCAGGATGATTCTTTGCTTCCTTCTTCTTCTTCTCTGGCTCTGCTCTACAACCTCGAGAGGTCTTGGTCTGCCATTTCTGGCTCCCCGTGACTTGAATTCTAGCGGTAGATTAAACAGTTGATACATCATTGAAGGCCTGCACGCAACCTTATGTACATGTCCAGATTATCTTGCTCGTTTAGGCGTTAACTTCTTAAAAGTTAACGCGTCTTACAGAGATCGAACAGGGCGAACACATCGCACCTTATAAGATAAAATAAACGCACACGCATGCACGAAATAGTGTTTCCCCTATCATCCATACTCATCTAACCTTACTAACGCAACATTCTTTTACAGAGCTTGCGCGTCCCTGTGTTAAATAGTGTAAATTTGTTATTGTATGATAAAATAGTAAGCCTTTCACTATAATGTACATGAAATGTATAGGTATTGAAAGGAAACTTGTACGTGTACAAGAGACTAACACCCCCTTCTAATAACCTGTCCTAAGGTCGTGCTCTATTTTTGTCGTTAACGACAAACGACAAGAACAAACGTATGGCGTTGTTCAGTGAATAGTTTCACAACTGTAAGTAGCAATATAATAACTATTTATATTGTTGTTTGTCGTGCTTCTTCTTTTCATTAGACGTCCATTCTCTGTTTGACAGATTGTTGGACGACAAAATAGAGCACCTCGTAAAACTTGTCGTTGTCGTTTGTCGTAATGACAAAATTAGAGCAGAGCCTAGCCAGTATTAATCACTATGAATTAGTTAGAATGTAATGGCCGATGAAAAGGGAGTCCCTTAGCTAATGGCTTCCGAAGGTAAAGAAAAACAAAATATCCCGAATCGCTAAAACCCGGTAAATACAAAACATTATTACGTTTGAATGAAATGTTGAATGTTGAAGCGTTGATGGTTGGTGTTACACACGCTAGTGGATAGAAGAAAAGCCATCTACGCCTGGACATCCTCCTTGTTCGCCTCATAAGCTTTCAGAATTTGGGCAGCGGACGGTCGCAAGGCAACGTTTTTGATCGTGCACACGTAAAACATATCGAGCAGCTTGTCGTACTCCTTCCCGAACACGATCTCGCTCGGAATCGGCGGCCGGGTGCCGAGACATCCGTAGTTCAAAAAGTTCCCATCCATATCGGACCCCTCGTCCGACTCATTGTTGTACGCGGGGTCCTGTTCCTCCTCAGGCGCATCGTAGAAATCTTCGGTGTCATCGAACGCGTCCTCATCCTCTGGCCCCGAGTACGGGTCGTCATCCATCGGCATCGGGTACGCCTCGTCCATATCGTCGTCATTTACAAGGCTCTCGGAACTGTCCAACTCGTACGATTTGATAGGTGTGCAGTTTTCCTCGTCCGAGCTGTCATACACCATGACTATTTCCGCCGGTTTACTTTCGGCAATATTCCTATCCGGTGCATTTGGTGGTGATGTATCGATTTTCGCCATATCGCTACGTACTTTGATCGGTGCGGGTGTGGTTTCGTTAGTGTCTTTCGCTTCGCTTACAACAGCCTGCTGTTCATTTGCTTTCTTTTCTGTTTCTGCCAGTACGGGTGGTACTTTTTCGATATCGGTCTCTTTGTTTACGACAAGGTTGGTTTCGTTTTCGGCGGGTCCATTTTCTTTTTTGCCCGTGCTGGTTTCTTTTCCGTCGAACTCAATTCCCTGACCGACCGTGCTTTCCTCTTCAATGGCGTCTTTTTCCTTCGCCGAAGAAGAGTCCTTTCCAACAACGTCACCGTCGTTTACGGATGGATTGTTCTCGTTCTCCATTGGCTTGTTTTCCTTCCCGATGCCATCCAAACTGATACCCCTCGTAACTGATTCGTCTTTTACAGGTTCTTCTTCGTCGACAAGGTCAATGATCACTTCGTCATGCTTTACTTTTTTTTCTTTATTTGGTAAGAGCGTCGGTGGTATTACACGTTTGCGTGCGAAAACGCTACCAGCCTTCGCTTTGGCCAACACTGCAAATTTATGAAACGAGAAAAGAAGGCACGACACGTGTAAGTATGAATTCAAAAAAAAAACAATTATTATAAAGAAGAATTAACTCCATTTTACATACCTGCCTTATCGTTCACACTGTCGTGTTTTATCGCGTCCAACGCATCGTAGTCGTTCATCTTCTGCGAGTTGCGCAATTCACGCAATTCTTTTGGTGCAGCGATTACGTAGTCCATAATGCCCGGAAACGTGTGGGGCGGCATGCAGGACAGCATCTCAAAGATCACAAGTCCAAACGAAAAAACATCCGCTTTGGGTGTTATTGTTCCGTTGTGCTCCAACACTTCCGGTGCCGACCAGATGCCTACCGAAACCAATTTACATGGCAGAGTTCCACTCTCGTTTAGAACTTTTGGAGCATTTCCAAATCCGCACAATTTTACTGTTTGGCACGTTTCGTCCACCAGAATGTTAAATGATTTTATATCGCCGTGCATCATATTATGATTTGTATGCAGATAATCGAGCGCACCAAGTGTTGCCAGTGCGATTTTCATCGCCTTGAAAGCTTCAAGAGGGCCTTTTTTGAGGGTGTAACGTTCGGAAAGAGTTTCCGCCAGAGAGTGTGTACAATATTCCATTGCTAACTCTCTTTTGTACAGGTCCAGTCTATCTAATGTCACTGCTCCAGCGATGCTTTGATGGTTAAATTTCCTAAAATGAAATACACATAAACGGTACAGATTATAGGTTTTGAGTATGAAATGGGGCAATTTGCACACGAATGTATTTCCTATAGAGCCGAAAATAATCTATGCTACTTACTGAACGATGGTTGCTTCTGAGTCAAGCATTTTGCGATAGAAATGCTGCACAGACCGCTCCAGCCGTTTGCACAGGTTTTTAATTTTCCACGGTGACCGCGTTGAACCTAACGCGGAACGCTTGATTCGTTGGAGAGCATAGTCTGACATATAACCAATCGACGATAGAAAAGGCGAACAGCGTTTTACATCTTTCGTTATTAGAGCTGTGCAGTGCATGGGATTCCGAACAATAACAGCATCGTCTTGCGGGTCGTTTTCATTGCTTGCTTCCATATTAATTTTACGTCTCGGGTGACTGGTAAAATATATTAAATGTATTATTGGAATCTACACCCATGCATGACCATGCGTACGCATACGCATGCGAATGTTACAGTGCAACAACAGCCAACTTCCCACAATACGATAGACGAACTAACAAACCCTTATAAAAGCCACTACAATTTCCCGGAATTCGGAATAACCTCACTCTTTACGGCTCTAGATTGATGATGATCCGGAATAATGTTCTACGCACGTACACGCGCACACGCGCAGACACGGATACACACACTGATGCTCGAACAATAAATTTCACCAAACGCAAATGGAACGTTCATACAGGATGGCACGATACAGGAAAACACACAATTTGCACTAAACGAGGATCTCAATTGCTGTTTTTTGCTTGAACAATACGCCACAGCACAGGAAATCTCAAGACGCTTGTTCTGAGTAGCGTTCCAAGACACGTCTCTCGTTCTAGGAAGTCCGAAAGGAAAAGAGAGAGTTTTGGCGCCGGTTTTGTGACGAACGGTACCGTCTTAACAGCATCGCCTTGTTTTTTCACTCTTCCTAACTAGAAAGTATACCTACCAAAGCGAGAAAGTAGGACGATGCTTTTAGCGGAGCACTTTGACAGTTCTCAGTCTGCACAATACAGGAGCGTGTGCTACGTTTTTGACGATGTTTTTACGAGACAACTCTTGATGCATTTTTCGTTGATCGGTGCAATAAGGTACAGTACAGTGATGCATTAGCGTTTATTTTTGCATTTTTATAATATATTAACAATGCAAAAAAGAAAAAAAGAAGAAGATAAATCAAAATAGCTTGTGCCCATAGTGTGAGCTGTCATTTTTCAGAAGAAAGAAAAACATCGCGTTGTTGTAACACTATTAAATAGGACTCGGGAAGTGTTAATGGCTTTATATTCATGAACATAACATTTATTTGTTACAATTCTCTTCATTTCGGAATAAATACACACCGTATCGATAATATTTTCCTGGTGTTGGTTGCTGTTATGCGTTTGACGGAACGTAGACGTTTTGCTGCCAATGCGCGGAAATAGAAAACATCTGAACGAGCAAAGCCATTATGCTTTCCTGCTCTGCCTAACCTATAGAGAATGCAGCTAAAGCGAGAAGGCACACACGTTCGAGTTGACAGGCAGCAATTCTGTGAATTGTGGAAGTGTCTTTCAAGTGATTGGGTGATGGAGGGTGTGTGTAAGTTTGTAGAGGCTGTGCTTTTTATACGTTTTTTTGTACTATTGAATAAAATAGCAAATTGTGTTTAAATCATCATAGTAAGTTTTGCTAGAAAAGTGAGGATAAAATCCGTGTACAGTTGTTATGTGTCTATATTCTGTTTAAAGCACGCCGTTCGTTTGTTCCCATTGCGATACGCAGCAGCTGCTGCAGGTGGAAATAAAGGTTAGCACCGAATAGCATTATTATCCACATCCGGAATGTATTTTGCTGAGAAAGCAATAGAACAAGTGAAGAATTTAATGCCAATCATTTTTCTTGACGATTGAACTCATCGGTCGTCTAAAAAGGGGCAACACCAACAACAGGGCAACAGACTAAAAACGTATCCACAAATACCGCTGTAATGGCGTTTTTTTTTTATTCGTTACTTGTCTAGCATCTTTTCCTCGGAATGAGAACTTTCTTGGGGATTTCAGGGTGAATGCATTTCTGCATTGCCGAATGCAGTGAGGAAAACCGTCGCAAAGTGTTTTCGTTCCTGCACGTGCCTACACTTGCCAAGGTACAACTTGATATTTTCCTGTTCTGCCTATTTAACAAATAAATTTACTGTTTAGAGTTACTGTTTTAGATCGTTGCAATTATTGTAATCCAATCCAGCACTTTGCTTTACTTCGTAATTTACAAATTAGTTGCTGGCGTTCCAGAGTGTTCGTTTGCGTGTAGGATTTTTATTTCAGGAATAGCAGGCACTGCTCTGCCGATAGCAATCGATTCTAGTAGGCAGTGCGTTCTTGAGTGTGTGTGTGTATGTGTAAAGTCTGCGTATGTGGATTATTTGCCATAGAGAACGCAACGTAATTCCTGTGGGCCACAGTAAACCGTTTAAGTTTGTGGCCATTTTGTGTTATAAACCAGTTCACGTAACTTCTCGTCCATCAGTCTCGTCGCGTCTTCGATCAATTTCCACTTCCACATCCAATCCAATCAATCGAATCAATTCCAACGACAACATCCGGCACTGTAATCAAAAGTTAAGTACAAACCAGATTGAATGATCGTATCATCCATAGACGCTAAACACCGCAGGATCCAGTACCGATCAGAAGCTAGCAGTTGGATCTCGTGACACAATGTGGAAGTGTCACAAATGTGGCAAGCCCGTATTTTTCGGTAAGCAAACCACGGAACAGATTGTCGATTACTGAGCAAGTTTTAAGGTGCTTTTCAATGTTCATACTTTCAGCGGAACGCAAACAATCGCTGGGATACGATTGGCATCCGGAATGCTTGCGCTGTGAGGAGTGTGGCAAACGGCTTAACCCTGGACAGCATGCCGAAGTGAGTACTGTAATCTCGGGATAGCTAGCGTAGATGGTAACAAAATGAATCTGTTTTAGTGGGGAACATAAGGTCTAAGTTTGCCGGCCCCGAAAATGTTAACGTGTTGGAGGCCAATACTGTGGATTTGGAGGGAAGAGTTAATGTAGTTGAAGTTCACCATCGTGAATTCAGAAGTGAAAAGCAACTTCTGGTGGGTCATGTTTTATTTAAAGTTGTTAAATAATCTTGCTTTTTGTCCTTCTATGTGTATTATTGTTCTTCTGTCAGTACGTTGTAGAACGTCTTCCGGTTGTAAAGTCGTATACTAACAATGTCGCAAAGTGTTCACGCTGTGTTTGGTGAGATAAGACCGCACAACACACGGCAACTGTTAATGGGCAATATGCAGCATTGGTAGTTTTCAGCTAACGTATTCATGATACCATAACACATGAAGCCCTTAATTTTGCTTTGTAAGCGATGGGGAGTGGGACAGAAAATGAAACCCTTAGCACAGGATTCTTCCCGGTGACGAACCTAACAAGGTTGAAGTGATAAGCAAACACGTAAGAGGTAGTATTCTTTATTTTCATTTTCTATTATTTTCTAGCGCAGTGTATGTAGATGTTTATTTTATTTTTATTTTGGGCTTGTTCAAAATGATGGAGTGTTTGATCAGTTGGAAAAATAATTTACTTCAAATTATAAGAGATTCATAGGACAACTGAAAACTTAAATCGATTTTTTTTATTTCTTAAGGGACGGCCTGGCCGTATTGCTTAAATTGAATAAAATTAGGAAAACAGCATAAGACAAATAGTTGGAACAGTAATAACGACCGGAATAGTTCAATTGAATTAATAGGATTATTGTAGCATTATTAACTCGTTGATACGTTGAGGGATTCATGCATCTCTTTTCTTTTTGTATTACATTTGTAGCACAAAGGTGTCCCGTACTGTCATGTGCCGTGCTATGGGGCACTCTTTGGACCGCAGCTCTTTGGACATGGTACGCGTGTGGAGTCGCACAAAAGCTTCGGTCAGCCGGACCAAAAGAAGCAAGCAATCCAGCGTTCTCCAGCGGGCCCAACTGTACCGCGGGGCCATCTTGAGTCGAAGCTTAAATGCTATAACCAATTCCACAACAACAAGAGCATGGAAATACGGAGCCGCGAAGTAAATGGGCGGCTAGTGTTGGAGGGTGCGTTACGTATCTACTGGGGTGTGCAAGGTATGATCCATCTGAAGGAGGACGACGATCAGCGGACAGTGGTGACGGTGCGGAAGCGTAACTCTTACCGACAAAGCAATCCAGTTTCGTTGACCCACCATGCCATCGGTGTGACGAGCGACGATGGTGAGGAGGGCGATGAGAAGGAGAATGTACCGATCGGAACGGATCAGCAGCAGGCGCGAGATGCGACGGGTGTTATGGGCATAAGTACATCGAGCTTAACGGAACCAGCCGACAGTAACAACGATACGACTACCATCTCGGAAAGCATCTCGTACGATACGCTCAGTCTTTCGTCTGAATTGAACTCAAACTTTGACTCCAAGCCAGCCTCATCGAGCGAATCGTCCAAGGAAGTATCGCCGAGCCATGCTGGTAATAAATATGTCACGTTGCCGCCAAAGCTGGATGTGAAGCAGCTTGACTGGGACGAGATCGACGAGCTGCTTCAGGTGGAACGAAAGCTGGACGAGAGCGAGAAATTGTATCGAACGATGCCGTCTCCGTTAGCATCAGCTGGAGTTGGTCCTGGTTCCGGTTCGGGTGGCGATCGTAGCTTGGCGAGCGAAAGTATCACCGACACGGATTACAAAACGCTCACGCCGAATACAGCGACTGGTTCCGGTGGTTCGGGCGATTCGGGTGACAGTGACCGTACGACGACTGGCGGACCGGATCAGTGCACTAGCGTTACCAGCGTGACAACGAATGGGGATGATGATTTTCGCACGCCGGAAGCTACATTACGGACGCACGATTTTGAAGCGTTCAAGATGCAGATTAGTCGCGAGTTTATTAACAGTACGGCAGAGATGGGTAATACGGACGGTACGCTCAAGCAAAACCAACCGATCGATCCCGCACGAATCAATGATTCGCTGAAGCTGTACAACGATGGTGTTATGAACCGTAGCCTTTCGGATGAGCAGTGCCGCAATGCAATGTTTTCTCTCCCAGCTGGCAATATTACGGGTAAGTTTATCTCTTTTAGGAATCATACAGGATAATTGGAAATTCGAAAAGGTTGATTTACAAAAGCTTTCCGACAGCATTAAGATGTGTGTTTACAATGGTTTGCATAAAATCAATTTCATTTAGAACAAAATACGTAAAAGATAGAAATATTCCACACTAACCTCAACACATTACACAGTCGAAATCAAAAGAAAACGCTAACTTACTTACTTACTTATCAGGCGCTACAACCGCTTCGCGGTCTTGGCCTGCTGCAGCAATCCACGATACCGCTGGCGGTCCAGCGCCGTCGTCATCCAATCAATCAAATCAAATCAAAGAAAACGCTAAAGACTCCGTATAATCTAACCTAACCCATATAAGATATGTAAAACTAATGTTGTTTGTGTGTCGAATTGTTTTTCTTCCTGCTTAGGTTCTTTTCACGTTGAGACCGGTGGCAACGATGAGGAAGAAACGACACTGCGTCATCCGGCAAATGGTATCTATGCATCGCCTAACCATGTCCGGCAATCGTCGATTGATAGTCCGAAGAAACGGATACACTTGCAACGACCACATCCGACCACCGACGCACTATCTTCGGAAGCGACAACGAACGGTGGAGGCGTAACGTCACCCGGCACGGACACTGACAGCTGGACAGCCGATCGGGGGTTGCTACGCTCAAAGTCCCAGGGCAACCATTACTCGGGCAACAGCATGATGGATAGTGACGGGGATGATGAAAATGGTACGACCGTTTCGGAAACGCTCAAACCATCCGATAAGCCGCCCGCATCGATTCACATCCGCATGGATTGTTACGATGAACTGGAAAGTCCGTCGTCGGCACGGGCAGTTACGTCGTCCGAGGACGGAGACTTGACAGCAGTCACAACAAACACAGCGACCACGACGACACTACCGTCGGAGTACAGTACCAGCATCAGCGGCCATCCCGTGACGGACGATGGCGTCGTATTGCGGAAACCACCGAAAACTGGGTCCACCGCTATTAAGCGTCGTTCGGGTAATAGACGCTCCCGTACCAAGCTGAAACGTCGCTGCTCCATCAACGGACACTTTTACAATCGCGAAACGTCGTTCTTTACACCGCCGTACGGTTCGCAGATGAATGTCTGGGTGACCTCACTCGTTAACACGCAAGAGGTGAGCATACGCAATGCTTCTTATGGTGGTAAACACGTTAACCAACGCATTTATTTCTGCAGGTGATCAATCTACTGCTGGAAAAGTATAAAGTCGAATCGAAGGCGGAAAATTTTGCTCTATTTATCGTACGCGATAATGGCGAGCAGAAGAAGCTAAAAGATGATGATTATCCACTAGTAACCCGCGTCATACTCGGCCCACACGAGGACATCGCTAAGCTGTTTCTCATGGACGGTCAGCAAACGCAGGAAATCAGGTAAGCAAATGTACATAAATTGTAGGGTAATAAGGTAAAAATGCTACGATATGATCATTGGTTGGAACACATTTCTTTAAGACTTTATGCTGGGTGTACTGTAAATATTATCACGGTAGATCTCAGTAGATGAAAACATACCAAGCTTTATGCTAAAGCGAGGCAATAATAAAGGAACGCAATTATTCAGTTATTTAATATCATATCGCACGACATGTGAAAATGTTAGGCGTACACATTAAGGCATTGTTATTTACCATGAGTTTTCTTTTAGTATGTTACACTGCACAAGAATTTGATTCTCCTGTCAAGAGAGGATTCTTCTAAATATGTAACCAATCCCATATATTTAATCTTTTCTTGCCATCATTTGAGTGTAGCAGCGAAGTTGCACAGTTTTTGAACCTTTCCATTCCGGAGTGCCGCGCGATCTTGGAACGGTTTCACGAGGAGGAGCAACGAGAATTACATCGAATACGGTTCAAGTAAGAATTATACCCCCAAAAGCATTCAATCCTGATTCTGCTGACTCGCGTTGTGCAATATTTTAGATTTGCTGAGCTTCGGAAACGCATCATACAGCGTATGGAATCGCTTAAGGTCCGACTGTAAGCAGAAGGAAAGCATAACACTCAGTGGACGGTTCAAAATAGTGATCTTATATAAAAACATGTGAAGGATTGTCGTACTTTGTCTCTTTCCCTCGCGACAACCCAGACGACCAGGAGATGAAACCGCGACTCAAAAAAGCAATCAAATCGATTAGTAACTCATACTTGTTGATGTTTAATGTTAAGTAAAAGGGCACACGCACCCAAGAGGCCTTCAGCAAGAAGGAAGGTACGAAGTGACGTAAGTGGGTTGCAATCTTTCATCTCTATCGCTCGTAAGCAAAGCATAATGACCAGCTCACTGTGTGGTTTGTTTTTCCCTTGTTTTCTTCCCTATTTTCTCCCAAATATTCAGATATACTGTTGCGGCTGCAATTTGCATAAAAACCGAACAACTTTAACCGGACGGTGTAGTCAGTTTTATATGATAGGTAAAGAATAAAAACAAAAATTAGTACTTGAATTCGTTAGGTAAAAGGTATCGAGATTAATGATGGCAAGAAGGACAGTATATCAAAACTGCCAAACTTGAGGTATGTTTTTTAAATAGTGGTATAAACTTACGAAGCATAGGATTAAAGTCACAAAGGTTTTGTCTCAACCAACGGGTACAAAGCAATAGACACAAAGTTAGAATTGAACAAAATACGGAGAGAAAAAATAATCAAGAAATAATAAGAATCGCAAGGCTTGTGTGATATCGCACTTGTGCTGATATCATGAAACTTAAACACTACTGTGCATAGTATGTGAAACAGAAGCGTAGAATGGACGGCAGGAAAAAAATCATTACTTTTACACAATCAAACCTCAACATATTTATCTCAAGGAATGTTTGTACAGCTTTAATGCTTGTGAACCAAGTGTACTCACAGGTAGTGAGAACGAGCCGAAATTCGACACTTCTCGCTAGCGTAATAAATTTAGCGTAGAGCCAATCGTGTGAAAGAATGGAACTTTTCCGTTTGTAACACCCGACTGATAGGTCCAGGTGCTTCCTTTAGCTCATTAGCATCCCCGCTCAATGCGCCTCACACTCTCCGTGCGTCCAGGAGCATATTGTACAGCCGAAGAAAAATGATATGCAAATTTTGCGCGTCTGTTTAATTTTTTGAGGTAGCTTTTTGCATTTTTTTAACTTCATACATTTGTTTTGCTTGCTTACGAAGACGGTGTATTTTTAAACACACTGAAACATGCTAACCTTTAAGCGGGCGTGATAGTACAGTTACGCAGTAAAAGTAAAATATTATCCAATGTTTACTATATTATTGTATATTCTTACCCAAAGTGCTCATTTACTCCGGGGACGTGATCGAGAGGTAAAACGAAAGGAAAAATCGTTTACCGTATACATGCTAATGTACTTTACACTCGGGAGATGGAAAACTGCATTCAGTGTGGGGTGTTTAATACTATTTGACGTTTGAAGTATGTGCGATACTACATATTCACTGTTGCTTGAAACGGAATGACAGAGATAGAAAAAACAACAATATTTGTCTCAGTAAAGTATCAATTTAGCGATTAAAAAAATATAACACACATATTTTCGGGCACTAATGGAACAGGCAGGGCTGGCTAGAATAGATTTTTTGTAAATGAATCCGTGAATAGATGGCTGCCCTCTTTCCGTGCATGATCAAAGTATGGTAATCTCTTTCACTGCTGATATATTGTATCGGACAGAGAACAGTAAGCAAATAATATAATGAAATTAACAAACAATCAAGAAATCTGTATTTTGTATGTTCTTCTTTTTTTCATTAGTGTTATCTTAAGCCACAATCTGTTTAACCGTAGTAACATTTTTTTGTTTTTCGATGTCTAATAAAAAAATAATATTTTTCGATGGAAAAACCGTTCCACATTCTATCAATAACCTAAGTTATATCATACAGTCGGTAACAATCGGTTTTTGATAATAATTGAAAATGTAAGATATAATTAAATAGTTGTAGAGAATACAGGATTTTTTAGATGAAAGGACAATTCCAGCGCAATCGTCAAAAATCGCAGCGCATGACACCTAACACCTAAACAGTCGCAAGCAAAACAACAAAAGCATAAGCCATAAGAAAAGATAGGCTTATGCTAGCACAAACGCAGCACATGTGACATTACAACATCAGTATTACCGCGGCACTGACGTTATGGTAACATATGCTGCAATTGTGATATCATGTGCTTCCATTTGGTTATGGCTGATAATTTCAGCAGGACCGAGAAGGCCGAGGTTTGAATCCCATTCGGGCCGTTCTCCCGTACGCAGAACTGACTATCCTGTTACGGGTACATTAAAGCCACGAAAGCCAGAAATGGCAGGCCAAGACCTCTAGAGGTTGTACAGCCACAGAAGAAGAAGGTAGTAGTTGTTTTGCGATCAATAATGAAATTTCAAATATATGTTGTATTTTTTCTTGCTAAATTTTAAGTTAAATATCAGTGCAAAAAAAGGAACATGCAAAAAAGCTAGGAAGAACAAATATCTCATTAAATCATTGAAAATTTTAACCAGATCTTTAATTTTAAATACATAACATGTAAACGAACTTTGTAATGAGTCTTGTAAATGGTTTTGAGTTATGTGAATAGGTGTTTGTTTACGGCTAACTATTCATACACAAGCAACGTGCTTAGAATAATTAAATGCTTAAAGCTTTGTATGTGATTAAACTTAACAAATTTCATTCGCGACCTCGTCAAGGGCGTTCCGAAAATCGCGTGTGCCGGAGTGAAAAAAAAAGTATGTTAAAATGGGTTCTCAGGAAGAGAAAGAACGATAAAGAGAGACAGAGAGAGAAAGAGAGAGAGAGAGAGACAGAGAGGGGGAGAAGCGGCGGGGGGGGGGGATAGAACAGCGCAGATGGCGCTCATGAGTTTAAGAATTTTATTTCCGCAATCGTGCTTTCGAGTGAGAATATATGCCTATCTGACCCAGTAATCTGTTCCATAAGATGGAGAAAAAAAGATTACGCTACTGTTCGAATGTCGTTTCCTCGTGCCAAAAGGGTTTGTTAGCCGCATGGTGGTGGGAGTTGCTATTTTTGGTAAAAATTGTTAGCTTTAAAGAAATTTACCAACGATACTCGTACGTTGGTTGACTGTTTTTTTCCTCCTTCCTTTCTGTTGCGCTTGAACCATTTCAAACCGTTGGCGCCGTCTGTTGCCCGTCGTTTGTCACAAGGCTGACACATATTTACATAAATATTCGCATTCGCGAAACGTACCATTTCAATTGATTGGTTGGTCAGCGCACCGCATGGTTGTACGGGTTGGAAGAGGTAGCATGACCATACAACCACTCGATACCTCGATACAGCGTAACCGGTTTTACCGAACGGAACGGAACGGCACAGAGAGAGACTTTGTGTTTAACCTCCCCATTTATACGCTTATACTCCACATCCCCGCACGGGTTGAATGTACACAGTTTGGCAGATTGTTTTCGGTGTGCAAGGACGCTTGGGATTTGTTGTGCTCCGAGCGCGATGGGTTTTGTTTTGGTTATAGATGTGTCGAACGGTGCGAAAAAAGGGTTAAGAAAATAAAATAAAACACCTTTATGCCCGTCTCCAAACCCCTCACCTTCCCATCCTCCTTAAGGAGTGGCCAATTTTGTAGAGGACATACAAGTTTGTCAGCTAAAGTGCGTGATGGGTGTGATGCCGTGTCAGTTGTAGCTTAATCCGTACGATGCGATTACCTAGTGGCATGTACTGAAGTGAGCTAATTAGTGAAAACGTCATCGGATTAGTGTCGTATGGGCTCTTGATGTAGTTTATTTTGGGATAACTTTAACCCCGTTATGTTTCGACACATGTACGCTGTAACTTTTTTTCCAACAGCTTAGTACGGGTTAGCCGAAGCCTGTTACAATATTGGTTTTATCCTTCTATTATTGACATCAGGTTTTTTGCTTGGAATAGCGACACAAATTCATCGGAGTTCGTTGTATCGTCTTTGCCTCAATTCTTGATTAGATTCGAAAGAACTCTTCTTCAGTACTGTCTTACTGTTGTGGTTTCTACGCTTTATCCAATAACTCTCCTATGTACATTAAACAGGTTAAGGTTTAAATGAGTATTACAGTTGTAGAACATCCTCAGTTTCTCATGTCACACATGACAAGTGAATTGTAATTGATGCTCGAACGACTTATGATACAAACCGCATTAAATGGGAAATGTCACCAAGCCGATTACCCATTCATCGCTTGGAAACATATCTGTTTCTTTGCAGGAGAAAGAATACAACCTATATTACGTCTCAATGCAGATTGCTGATACATAACTGCTGCCCGCCAAAAAAGGCTCTGGGTAACGTGACGAAAACACACACGGACCCCCCCCCCTCCTCTTCGCCCTTTACCACGCCAGCAAACCGGTTCACGAATGGTTCGGGAACGTAAAAGTGAAAGCCCTTTTTAGCAGTTCCATATTGGTGTTTTTTTGCTTTTCTTTTTCAAGAATGAACGCACACCCGGCAGCTGGCAAAACAGCATGTTGGAAAGCGTGTAGTGACCCTGCAGAAATGAACTACTATTTGGGCGAAGGGAATTGGGGGAAAGTGGTGCAGGTTGGATAAAGACACAGAACGTTCAAACTGCGCCCATAGTCCACTCGAAAAGCCTGAAACGAGTTCGAAAATGTAGGGATACATGTAAGTGGCAGGGGTTACCTACCATCTCTTGTTTAATAGCTAAATGTTTAATATCTTAAGAATGTACGAGTTTGTGTGAAGATATTTGTAAATATATTATCATTTCAATATATTTGTAAGAGTGCAGCCCGTAACTTTTCCAATGTGATGAAGCTAAGGAAGTTACTGAAACCATTACTACGAACCAGCATAATGTAAACCCTGCATCAGAATCACGAAACGGCAGGAATCCAAATGGGCGAACTAGCCCGTCGCCATCATCCAGCGTGGGCGTTTGGCCGTACAATGGAGATTCAGACGACCACGAGCCACCGGTGAAGTGAAGACGAGGGAACTTGTCCAGACACCACTCACGCCACTTCCATTTACACCAACCTCCGAACATACCCAACAGCAGAAAAACCAGTTCTGGCTGGAGTTTATTCGACGTCCGAGACAACTCGGTAAGCGGTGAGGTGCGCGGCTTGAATTTGGGCGTTTGTCCTATTCATAGTTCTATTAAATTCACGCTTTAACTGATGTGCGATACAAAAGAAACACGCCAAAGCCCGTACACACATGCATGTATTAAATAATGTAGCCAAAAAGGAGCAGCAAACGAAACCGGTTCATAAGTAGCGCCTCGTTTGCTCTGAGGCACAACAAATGTGCTGTATCGCTTACTCGAAATGTTTGGTGTGGTGTGTTGGGTCTGAAAAAAAAACGGATAAACGATTGTTAATAGGCAGTAGCAGTGTAAGTTACAATTAACGATAAAAACTGGCCACCTTTCTCCCATTCCACAATTGTTTTGTATGTATGCGGCAAGGAATCTAAAGCACCTTGGAATTAATGACAGACTACTTCGAAAACTGTTCAGTCTTTGCGTGAACCATAAGAAGTGTTGATATTTGAAGTTACAATGAACGTATTTACGATTTTAGAAAAGTAGAATCGCATCTCAAATTCTACACATTCTCACCATAATAGATTCTACAAAACATGAAGTCTTGTCATGTTTTGAGCATCTTATTTTTTGTTCATGAAGAACATCCAAGCCGTATTGCTCACTTCTGATCATGTTATAAGAGTATCAAGTCGTTGAGTGTGTGAGCATAAAAAGTAGGGTAAGTAGTTGACAAACAGTAATGCTCAGCAAGGAGATTTTTATAAACTCTAAGAACTCTTTAACGACGAGATGTTACTTTTATTTCCTATAGGAAAATTGAGAAGGACAACAGCATTTTGTTTTGTAGACTTAATATAACATATAAGTGCAACTGTCACAATCCTTCTTACAATCTGACAACTGAAGTCTGTGACTTCATGCCAGAAAATAAATCACACAAAATGTTCAGATTTTTTTTGTAAACCCGTTTGTATAACCATTTTGTTGCAGCACATTGAGATGGCACCACCGGGAACGCTTTAACGACGAGATGTTACTTTTATTTCCTATAGGAAAATTGAGAAGGACAACAGCATTTTGTTTTGTAGACTTAATATAACATATAAGTGCAACTGTCACAATCCTTCTTACAATCTGACAACTGAAGTCTGTGACTTCATGCCAGAAAATAAATCACACAAAATGTTCAGACTTTTTTTGTAAACCCGTTTGTATAACCATTTTGTTGCAGCACATTGAGATGGTACCACCGGGGACGGTTCGTCAACTTACTGCTGTAGATACGAACCGATTTGTAATCGCACCAGCCAGTGCTCATTCTCCAGCGTTCACCCACGCTGCCCATTTTTTTTGCTGGCTGTTCGAAAAAAGGCTAAAAAGTTTATGGCGATGACTTTGTGCGGGTTTGAGCATTCTGTGCTTGGATCGTTTGTCCGATGTATTATCGCACCCGGGATTTGAAAAAAAAAGTATAAAGCTATCATTTCACCCACGCTTCTTGTGGCAACAGGCCCAAGTCATGAAGAGTTTCGCTGAGTATCAAGGTTTGCAGGATGTTTTCATGATCTTTATACGGTAGGTGTTTTCATGATCTTTATACGGTTCATCTACTAATTCATAACTCAACTATTCTAGCGGAATATGGTCCTCCAAGTTTCTACTACCGAGTTTAAGATTGCTCGATCTAGCGTTCAGTTGACGATTAGACTGGCTTGGCCAGCGCGCTGACGCCTAAGTCTGCAAAGCACCTAAGATTTTATTACAAGTAAAAATAAAAAAATATTATTTATGGGAACACACAATAAATTCTTTTTTAATAAAAAGAAGCTTACACATTGTTGATCATTACAAAATTATGTATCACAGAAACAAGGTTTGTGCAACTCACCATTGCAAATCCTGCATCACTATCTAACCCTCTCCTTCTTAGTCTCAAGAACACGGCTCATCAAACCCATTAAATTGCTGCAATGTACCGCAAAACTGCGACAGTTTTGTCACGTCTTGTCTGCAAAACCTTCTTGCAGCCGTCCCTCACACCCAACCGGAACGCGCGTAATGCGTAATATGCCTGTTGCGATTTGTTGCTCAGTTAACTCGTAAAACTGAAGCTTAAAGTGTGAGCTTTTCGTTTTATGGCAATCATACCGTACCGTGCTGGGTGCTGCTGGAGGCGTGCCACCGTTGCCTGTTTGGGTGAGAAACCAGGCTCTGATCACGGGGTTGAGAATATGGTCTGCTTCTCGGGTGGTCTTACCGTGGGGGTCATCGTGTTGTCGCTCTACGCGCTAGCTCACTTGGGTTCACCACTTTTCGTTGGTTTGCACTGGTCAATATGCAGTGCCAACTTCTGAAATAAATGCCGGCTCGTACAGAGGGTATTTATAAGAAATGTAGAAAAAAGTTTTGCAGTAAATGTAGATGTAAAATGTGCAGTAAA